>PVJL010003254.1:0-163682 GCA_004026885.1 Lyroderma lyra
AGAGGAAGCAATACTTCCTAACTCGTTCTATGAGGCCAACATTACTCTAATACCAAAGCCTGGCAAAGACAACACAAAGAAAGAAAACTATAGACCAATATCTCTGATGAACACAGATGCAAAAATTCTAAACAAAATATTAGCAAACAGAATACAACAATGCATCAAAAAGATCATACATCAAGATCAAGTGGGATTCCTCCCAGGAGCACAAGGATGGTTCAACATACGAAAATCAATCAATGTGATACACCACATAAACAAAATCAAAGATAAAGACCATATGGTCATTTCAATTGATGCATAAAAAGCTTCTGACAAGATACAGCATCCATTTATGATCAAAACACTAAATAAAATAGGTATAGAAGGAAAGTATCTCAACATAATAAAGGCCATATATGACAAGCCCTCAGCTAACATCATACTGAATGGGGAAAAGCTGAAGCCTATTCTCCTAAAATCAGGAACAATACAGGGATGCCCCCTGTCACCACTACTGTTTAATAAGTACTGGAAGTTCTAGCCACAGCAATCAGGCAAGAGAAAGAAATCAAAGGTATCCAAATTGGGAAAGAAGAGGTCAAATTGTCACTATTTGCAGATGACATGATCCTTTATATAAAAAATTCCAAAGATTCCACCAGGAAACTATTACAAACAATAAACAAATATAGTAAAGTCGCAGGATACAAAATCAATGCACAAAAATCAACAGCATTCCTATATACAAACAATGAATCCACAGAAAAAGAAATGAGGGAGTCAATTCCCTTTGTTATCACAACAAAATGAATGAAATACCTGGGAATTAACTTAAGGAAGAACGTGACAGACTTATACAGGGAAAACTATAAGACACTTTAAAGAAATTGAAACAGACTTTAAGAGGTGGAAAAATATCCCCTGTTCATGGATAGGAAGACTTAACATTGTTAAAATGGACATTCTGCCCAAAGCAATCTACAGATTTAATGCAATACCCATCAAAATCCCACAATCATACTTTTGTGAAATAGATAAAAGAATTAATAAATTTTTATGGAACCATAAAAGACCTCGAATTGCCAAAGCAATACTACATAGAAAGAATAAGGCTGGTGGTATTACATTCCCTGACTTCAATTTATATTACAAAGCATCAATAGTCAAAACAGCTTTGTACTGGCAGAATAACAGAAATATAGACCAATGGAATAGAACTGAAAACCCAGAAATAAACCCACAAATTTATGGACAAATAATTTTCGATAAAGGAGCAAAAAACAGACAATGGGGAAAAGACAGCCTCTTTAGTAGGTGGTGCTGGGAAAACTGGAAAAACATATGCAAAAGAATGAACTTGAGCTGTGAACTCTCTCCATATACAAAAATTAACTCGAAATGGATTATAGATCTTCATATCAGACCTGCAACAATAAACTGTATAGAAGAAAACATAGGTACTAAACTTATAGACCTAGGACTCAAGGAGGACTTCATGAACCTGAGCTCAAAGGCAAGGGAAGTAAAAGCAAAAATAAATGAATGGGACTCTATCAAACTAAAAAGCTTCTGCACAGCAAAAGAAACCATCAACAAAGCAAAGAGACAGCCAACTGAATGGGAGCAAATATTTGCAAATAACGCATCAGATAAGGGTCTAATATCTAAAATATATAAAGAACTAATAAGACTTAACAACAAAAAAACAAACAACCCAATTAGAAAGTGGGCAGAAGAACTAAACAGAAACTTCACCCATGAAGAAATACAAATGGCCAGCAGACGTATGAAAAAATGCTCATCCTCATTAGCTATCAGGGAAATGCAAATCAAAACCACAATGAGATACCACCTCACATCTGTCAGAATGGCTGTTATCAACAAGACAAGGAAGAACAAGTGCTGGAGAGGATGTGGAGAGAAAGGAACTCTCGCACGCTGCTGGTGGGAGTGCAAACTGGTACAACCACTGTGGAAGACAGTGTGGAGGTTCCTCAGAAAATTGGGAATGGAGTTACCATTTGACCCAGCAGTCCCCCTTCTGGGGATCTACCCCAAAGACTTGAAAACCTTTGTCCGTAAAGACTTATGTACCCCAATGTTCATTGCAGCACTGTTCACCGTGGCCAAAACATGGAAACAACCAAAGTGTCCTGTGACAAACGACTGGATAAAGAAGCTGTGGTACATATACACAATGGAGTATTACTCAGCTGCAAGAAAAGATGAAATATTGCCATTTGTGACAAAATGGATGGACCTGAAGATCATCATGCTTAGTGAAATAAGCCAGACAGAAAAAACAAGGCACTGTATGACTTCACTCATATGCGGAATATAAAACTGAAAGCAACAAAGAAAAAAGAAATGAACAAACAACCCATGGACACAATCAATAGTTCAATGTTTATTTGAGAATGAGTGGGTTAGGGAGGGGAGAAACGGGAGGGGGTGGGAGAGGAGGGTGGGAAGCTAAATATAAGGTGATGGAAAGAGAACTCACACTGGGTGGTGAACTGATTATACAAGTTGACAATAAACTGTAGAATTGTATGAATGAAACCTATGCAATCCTTGCTAACAGATGTCACCCCAATAAGTCTAACAATAAAAATGAATTTAAAAAAATAAAAATAAAAATAAAATAAATGCAAACATTAAATTCTTTTAGAAATCATAGATTACCAATACATAATTCCTGAAAATAATAAAGACTTCTGATATTCAGATACCAATCTCACACTGTTAGCTATAGTTTAGAATCAAACAAAGCATTTTATTTAGAGTTCAAAACTCACAAAACCTTTTTGAACGGGTCAAGCAGACTCTAATGTGCTACATCTGCTCCTGTGGTTGTTCCATTTTTGTAGATAAAATGTCATTCAAACAGTGTTTTCCCTATTCCCACATGAGTTCTTAGACTGTTCAGAAAACTCATGGGGAGAAAGATAACTTATTCATGAAAGCAGGGTTTCTTTGGTCATCTTAGTCTTTGTTGATTGGCATTAGCAGCAACTATGTCTGACTCCAAAGATGTAAATATTCATTATAACATAATCATGGCATTTAAATATCTAAGCATTAGAAGTTTCAAAGTAATTTTCATTTTGGAATAAATGCAACATATTTTACACAGATGACGTAGCACAATGATGAAGCATTACAGTCCTGACAACCTAATGTTTGGGAGACTAAAGTATAGGATATTTAGAATTCTCTTAGAATATCCTACCAAAGGTTGCTGAGATTATGGACCAATTTTATCTGAAAATAAATAAGAGCTGGCGCCTTACAATAACTGTAAGCATGTTACTATCTTTGAATGCATTAAGTATTCCTGTAATTATATGCACAAATTAAAATTTTATGACTGGATCACTGTATATAACATCAAGGGTAATTCAATCACTCTTGGAAAATGCTTTCATAAACTGCTCCCCTCTTCACAGAACTGCAGCATGCATGTACATATTAGGGTGGAGGTGTACAAGCACAAATAAATATTTCCATGTATTGAACTTGTTGAAATCTGTGCATAACAGATACAACACATTCAACTGAAATATTATTTGATAAAATGTCACTCTCTCCAGTTTCTAACTCATAATGGGGCAAAAATAATGTCATACAGATTGTAGGACACCATTTCACAGTAAACCTAAGCTGATGTTTAGATTTTAGTAAGAAATCTCCAGTTGACTCCAATATTAAAAACAAGCACTAAAATACACCAAGAAAATGCTAAATCCCTACGTTAATCTAGTTTATGGAAGAAATATATTTTAACACTAGCTTTATTGAGTTATAATTGACATAGAAACATAAATTTCATACATATTTAATGGGTAGAATTTGGTAAGTTTTCACATATGTGAACTCTGAGGAAACCATCATTACAATAAAAAGAATGAACCTATCCACCACACCCAAAAGTTTCCTCAAGTCACTCTGCAATATCTCTCTTTCCACCTCACCTCCATTGTCTCTTAGTAATCACTGAGCTATTGTCTTGTGTTACAGATTACTTTGCATTTTCTAGAATTTCATATAAATGGAATCACAGTGTGTACTTTTTGATGAGTTTCTTTCCCTCAGCATGATCATTTTGAGATTCACTCATACTCTTACATATATCAACAGTTCATTGTTGTTATTACTGAGTTGTATTCCATTGTGTAGATACACCAGTATTTAAAAAAATCACTTCACTTGTTCATAAATATTTGGCTTATTTCCAGCATTAGCTATTGCAAATAAAACTGCTATGCTCATGTGTGTAAAACTGCATGGACATATGTTTTCATTTCTCATGGGTAAACACCTAGGAGTACAATTGGTTGGGTCATATGGTAGGTGTAATTTTAACTTTTTAAGACACTAACAAATTGTTTTATAACATGGCTGTACTATTTTATATCTCCATCAGCAGTTAGTCCTATGCACTGTATGTACATTTTGGAAGAAACAGAAGCATCACCTCACTGTGCAATGTACACTATATATGGTGAGGTTCATTTTATAGAAACTGGAACATAGGTTCACTATTCTAATTAATTGTAGAAGTGCATTGTTCTTCCCTTTCACAAGTTACAGGTTATGATGAAGAAAAGTACGTAAATCAGAACAACTAACATTCACTGAGTGCTTACCATGTTCCTGCATCTATTCTACTTGGTTAATATGTATTATATCATGCAAGTACATACACCAATGTATCTTATAGATGAGGAAACAGAAAGGATAAATAAATTGTCCTTTGTCACAAAAGTGAGGCAGAGCCAGGCTTTGAACCTGGCAATCTGAACCCATGGTTTCAGCTTTTTATCATAATATGATACTCCATACTGAATAGTATGATATTTCATACTGAATAGTTGTAATCTATACTACAAAGCTATGAAGTATCCCTCAGGTTACTGCATGCTTTTGGTCAATTTCCAAAGTGCTGAATTGATTGTTTTCATTAGTTTTTATCTAGTTTTATTGCTATTTTAGGGGTTAAGGATTTGCTAATTTCCATTCTCTACCATAGCCAGAAATCTTGTCTCCAAAAATGTATTTTTGAACAGACACTTAACTGTAACATTAGGTTTTTATTTTTAAACTTATTTTGTTTTTCTAACAGTTTTAGTAATGTTTCTCAATATAAAAAATGTTAAACATCAATATCATACCCCACACTCATTAGAAACTGCCAAACAGACCCGAAGTCTTTGTCCTTCTATAAATTTTCACATATAAAGAGAACATAACTCTGATAACTTTAGTGCTACTGGTAACAGGAAAAAAAATCATCTAATACCTTCTCTCCAATAGTCACAGCAAAATTTAAATTTCATTTTAGTCATTACTTTTACAATTTAGATACATTTCTTCTACCAGAAAATTTGTCAGTGATCTTGATTGTATTAAAGAATGTACAATTCATAGACCGGTGTGAGAGGCACTCTTGGAAAACTCCTCTGGAGATTTCAACTAATAAAATACCTACACCTCAACCAACGACTCTTTACACAATGCCCAATCACAGCTAAGAAACCCACTCATTGCATTAAGGTATCTGCAGGTGGGCAGAGGGTTAAATGAAGGAAAAAATTAAGGGAAGAGCAGGGATGTGGCCCCAGGTCCCCGCTTGGAATTCTACTGCTGGGGGAGGGAGGAGGAAGAAGGAGGCATGAGAGTGCTCCTGGCCTCACTTGGTCCATGGGACAGGGGAAAGGAGGCCCAGAAGTTGGGGTGTAAGATACCACACCCACCTCACTTGGGCCCCAGGAGTTACAGACTGGTCCTCAAACCACAGCAGCCAAACTTCACTCTGGTTCCCAGAGGACGGTGAGCAATGGGAACGTAAGGAGCTGCAGTGCAAACACTCCAGCTGGGAAGGAAGAGAGAGAGGGCTGTGTGTGCATGTTTCTTGGCCCACAACCGGGGGGGGGGGTTGAAAGACCAGCAAACAGGACTGACCTCAAAGCTCAGGGCAGAATCTGTGTGCAGGGCAAACGCAGAACAGAAAGGTGCAATCACGCGCAAACTCCCTGAAAGACCCCCGGAACCACAGGGAGAAAACAAAGCTGCAAACGCCCCTCTCCCACAGACCTCTCTGCCTGTCCAGTAACATCACAGAAAACCAAAGAAACTACAGCATCGAGGGTTCAAAGAGGTTTCAAAAATGAAAAACCAGAGAAAGAAAGCTCAAAATAAAGAGATGGGGACAGATGACCCATCAGAAACAGAACTCAAACAATGATAACAAAAATGCTTAAGGAACTGAATTATAATTTCAACAGAGAGATAGAAACCATTAAAGAAGACCTACAAACCATTATAAAGGATCAGAGAGAGATAACAACTACATTAACTGAAATGAAGAATGAAATAAAAGTCACCGAACTAGTCACCAAACAATAGAAGCATAAAGCAGTGATTTGCAGGAAAAGCCAGCAGAAAACACTCAGCCAGAACAGTTAGATAATAATTTCCAAAAAATTGAGGATGGTTAGAGATTCGTCTGGGACAATTTTAAGTGGAAGAATATCAGAATTATAGGTATGTCAGAAGGGACAGAGGAAAGGCAGTGGATCAAGAAATTATTTGAAGAAATAATGACTGAAAATTTTCCTAATCTGGCAAAGGAAATAGTAATACAAGTCCAGAATGGACAGAGAATCCCAAACAAGATGATCCCAAACAAGAACACACCGAGACACATCATCATTAAAATGGAAAAAGTTAAAGAAAAAGAGAGAATTCTAAAACAACAAGAGAAATGCAAGTAATAACTTATAAAGGGACACCCATTTGACTCTCAGCTGATTTCTCATCAGAAACATTACAGGCCAGAAGATTGACAGAAGATATTCAACATGATGAAAACCAAGGATCTACAAGCAAAAATAATGTATCCAGCAAGGCTAGCATTCAAAATTGAAGGACAGATAAAGAGCTTCTCAGATAAGAAAAGGCTACAGAAATACATCACCACCAAAGCAGTGCTACAAAGAATGTTAGAGGGACTTCTTTAAGATGGGAGGAGGGATGGGAGAGTGGGTAAAATAAGGGAAAGGGATGGAGAAATTTAGTGTGGTTGTTATCATAGAATTGAAAGCAACAAAGAAACAAAACTCATGGACACAGTCAATAATTTAGTAGTTACCTGAGGGTAAGGGGGGGGGAGGGGGTGGGTGAGATGGGACAAGGATACAAATATATGGTGATGGAAAGAGAACTGACTGTGGGTGATGAACACATAATACAACACGTAGATGTAATGTGGAATTGTACACCTGGGACCTATGTCATTTTTACTAGTCAATGTCACTCCAATAAATTAAAAAATTAAAAACAAGAATTTATAATTCACAAAACTGAATCTAGTTGAGATATTTACCTAAAGTAAATTTTACTAGTTGAGTATAATTCTTTAGTAAAACACATATCAATTTCTACATAGTCAAATTACAAATTTTTTAAACAACTGACATAAAACATTTTATAAAGCAGCAAGACAAATGGTCTTTTAAAACCAGTCCTCAACTATTTCATATATATTTCATTATATGTGTATATAATCTAAAGTTTCAATGTATTTAAAATTGAGCCTCCAACTGTCACTGTGAGATTTTCAAAGCCAGTTAGAAAAAGAAGATAACAAATATTTTCCTGCTCCCAGGAAATAAAGAACATAATTAAACTGGGATCTTCGAGAAGAGTTTAAGATAAAGAACTGTACACAATTGTTGTCAAGACAAAGCAGAGGGATGGAAAAGATATCAGAACCCAGAGATAGAGGGCAAACTGGGTTGAGAGGCCTTTCTGACAGGAGTTATGATATTTTTTTAAATCTCATCCCCAGTTCACTTCAAAGACCTCTTGACAGCAAGGGAGCCAGGAAAACAAATTATCCCACATTAAGTGTCTCCCTGTCACTGATCTTCTGTTGTCTGTCACTGGGTTATCCAACTGAAAAACAGAGAACAGGGAGTCCCTGATGTATTCTTTATAGCAGGAACCCCCACCCCTTGGGCCACAGACCGCTACTGGTCTATGGCCTGAACCAAGCTGCACAGCAGGAGGTGAGCAGAAGGTGAGCCAGGCAAGATTCATCTGTATTTATAGCCGCTCCTCATTGTTCACATTACCACCTAAGCACCGCTTCCTGTCAGATCCGTGGTAGCATTAAATTCTTATAGAAGCACAAACCCTATTGTGAACTGTACATGTGAGGAATCTAGGTTGTGAGCTCCTTATGAGAATCTAATGCCTGATGATCTGAGGTGGAGCTGAGGCGGTGATGCCAGTACTGGGGAGCAGCTGCAAATACAGATTAACATTAGCAGAGACGTTTGACTGTACAGAGACCATCATAAATCAATTGCTCGCAGACTCATATCAAAATCCTGTCAGTGAATGGCAAGTGACAATTAAGCTGCATCCGGAGCTTGAATCATCTTGAAACCACCACCATCACCACCCAAAGTCAATGAAAAAATTATCTTCCATGAAACCAATCCCTGGTGCCAAAAAGTTTGAGACAGCTGCTTTATAGTCCTCTTCCCAGTGCATACAACATGTTGGAGAAGGGTGGAAATGGACCTGAGAAGGGTGGAAATGGACCTGAGGAGACATACTGGAGATATCCAAGATACTGCCTTTGAGTTCATAGCTGAAACATGACCATGGCTAATCTATACATACATACATATATATATATAATATATATAAAATTTCCCCCCCAAGGGTTGTCTGGAAAGTATCCAGCCATGTAATATGAAAAATAGGCATTTATGGCTGGACTATTTCCAGACAGTCCTCATATTTATGAGAGTATATTGTAGCAAATTTATTTGTTAAATTACAGTCCATTTACAAGATTTTAGTAAATCAGATTTTCTAAAAGGCTAATGTCAACACATATGACTGTTTCTTATGTTTTTACCTTATTGTGGATATGTGCACTAAGAACCAGAAGGGGAAGTATAATGATTAAGCAGCATACTAAAGAAGTTTTGCCCTTTTGTTGTGATTTTCCTATATTTATTTTAGTTGCATATTTAAAACACTTTAATTAAGATATATCTTTATTCACAATTCTGGACAAATCCAACTGGGGGAAAATGTGGCCAGATTTTTCCCCTAAGCATTCTTATAGTTTTAAAAGTAGCAGCTACTAGAATAATGTTCAAACACCTTTCTTGCTGCTATAAGAATGACTGTTGATTTTACCACTCTATCTATAATGAAAGCTCTAGAATTATAGAACTGCTTTCTGCCATTGCTTGTATAGAATTCTCAACACATTGAGTTTACTCTTTTTTTAAAAATGATAAAACATGACACAAAGTATTCATTTTATAAGGCCTTACAGAAGGAAAATATACTCATCCTTGGCAATATTAGGTTTGCTAAAATTTCAAATGGGAGAAAAAAAACTTAATTACAATATCATATATTCTATAGTAATGTATACAGTATGTATTTAGTTTTACTTTAAGGAATACTTAGAAAGATATATAGACAGACAGACAAACATAATCTCACACACACTATAACTTTGCCCTTTCATCACATTTATTTTATAACATTCCTTATCATTGGCAAACTTGAATGGAAATTTTACTACATTGTTTTTTAAAAATGCCATGTCAAACACCAACAATAATACATTATTAAATAAATCCTGTGAGTAAAGATGTCATTTTTGCACAATTAGTTCTAATGTGGTTTGTGTACCAAATTTCTTTTTTTTTTTCATAGTTAAACTTATTGGGGTGACATTTGTTAGCAAGAATCACATAGGTTCCAGGTGTACAGTTCTACAGTTCATTGTCAACCTGTTGCATTATAAGTTCACCACCTAGTATGAGTTCCTAACCACACGCTATTCATAATTTTAAAGTTGGTTTTCTCTATATAAATGGGAAGAACTGAAAAACTCAATTGATTTTGGATAGATCATATTAATTCATAGTTTAATACGCTATTGATAGCTCGATTTGCTATATCCTTAAACAAGTTCAAAAAGTCAAATGGAATGCATTTAAACAACATGATTCGGTCACTTCAATGTTTCAAAAAGTCATCAAGACTTTCTGTACCTGTTACAACCACAGGGGTAGCCATGACTGGAATTAACTAGGAATTTACTCTTTATGTTTGGTATATATCTTATGAGATCTATAAGAATTTCCCCAAAGATTTTAACTGAAATTGAATGTCTGTTTGTTAGTAATGCTTCATGGATTATTTCATCCCTCTATGAAGCCTTTCTGGTATTTCTACCAAATACTCAATGATGATTTATTTTCTATTAATGTTCACTTTGGTAAGATTTAGATCACATTCTTTAGGTGTTCACTGCCTAAGAAAATTAGTTTTGTACAGAAAAATTCCTTGTAAGATATCAAGTATATTTTATATGTCAAGTCCTTTACCTGCTCTAATTAAATTTTAGCATTTGCAGAATATTCCAAAGCACATTTTTCTCTACTTTATTAGAGTACACACATGAAACTAAGTTTTTCTCTAAAAACCTTGATTTCTAAGATCTGCTATAATTTTAAAACTCTGTTAAAGTACTTAATGAACATATGCACATTCATTTTCAAACATGGTAATACGCATTCATCATATGCATTTATTAAACCAACTATTACTTACATATGTAACATAGAGAATTCTTTCAGAATACACAGCTTTGTTTTTTCACATTTCCCAAATTAATAGGTATGATGAGACCTATGATCTATAATACTGTTCAATTAGCACATATGTAAATCAGGTTACTGTCAGGCATATTTTTATTTTCAAGTAACTGAATGAAATAGCATCTATTGAGGTAGTAGGATTTAATACAGTTGCTACAGTTTCCATAAAATAAAGTGTCAAGAATCATCCTCAGTGGCTTTCCTGCCACCTTTCATCCATATCCTATCAAAATACAAGTTCCACCAATTTTGTTGTCTAAATGTCTTTCAGAGGTCTTCATGATTAGAAGTATGGGTTACCTTGATGTCCCTCCCCTGATTCAAATCTCTCAGGATCTCCAAGTCTCTGAGCAAATTAAGCCCAAACTCTTTAGTAAACCATGCCCCTCCCAATCATTATGCCCACCCTGATCCCAACAGTAATTACAATCTTGATTTATAACTACATAGATTTGAACTTGATAACTTTATATAAATAGAATCACACAATAGGTACTTCTTTGAGTCTAAGTTCTTTTGATTGTTTTAAACTTTATCCATGTTATATCACATAGTTGTAGTTCCATCATTTTTAATTCTAAATACTGTTGATGGACATTCAAGTTGCTTCAGTTTCATAATGTGAAGAACAATGCTGCTAAATGCATTGTTTTAATATCTGATATCAGAATGTCCCTTTGACTATTTGCTCATTTTCTAGCAAGCCACGAAATTATCTTTTAAATGAACCCTTAAATGTCTTTTAAAATACACTTAGTTAAGTTTATTTTTATAAGAAGTTTTTTAAAAATTCAAGTCCACTAAGATATTTAAATATAAAAAATAAATGTATGTACCAGAAAGTTTTCATTGACTTAAGCTGTACAAAGACCACCATTTTTTTTTCTGTGACAATCCACACAATTAAAGTCAAGGTCCATGTGAATAAAAGACATGAGTTTCCATGACCGATGTGTGGCCTTATAATTATACCAGAAGACTTAGGCTGTATAGTCACTTTGCCACTGACTATTTATGTGAACATGGAGTCATTTTCTACCTTGTATGCATCTTATTTATAGGCCAAGTTAGTCTCCCTAAGGCTCTTTCCAGATCTTGTATTCAAAGATAGTATTTCTTCCCTTAGGTACCAGAGAGGACTGAAAAATTATTATTGCAAATAGGTTTTTCAAAAAATTACTTTTAGATTACAGTAAAATTTATAGAATTATTCCTGCATATGTTATGGTTCATTTTCCAGAGCTTGCAATGTATATTATGTAGCATATGACACTGTTCCTAAGGAGAAACCATCTACATATAAACCAAGATGAATGTGTGTGAAAAGAGGACGAAAGAGGCATGAAAATACCACGTGGAAATCAACCTCTGCCAAAAAAGAACTGAGCAACAACTATTTATCAAACACTGTGCTAGGTTCAGGGAATGCTGAGAAATAGTGTTGCTTTTGAAAAGAAAAAGCTGTAGTCCACTAGGAAGATACGCTTATAACAAATAAACTACCATAAGATAGGATAACTGCTCTCCATAAGAAAGATGTAATCAATGCCTTTAAGAGTAGTTCAAAAGAAGAAATGATGAACACCTGAGCAGCTGTGTGCCTATGCATTTTCAGGCCTGAATGAATAGCATGCTGTATTATGAGTAGTATGACACAGGCAAGGAAAATTAGGGTACAAAATTTTTTAAAAAACGACTCAATTCTGTTCAGCACACAGTTATTGAATACCTGTCATGTGTAAGGCAAAGAGATACACAAAGATAAACAAGACACAGGGTCTGTGTTCAAGGACCTCAGAATTCAGAAGAGAATCAGCAAGCAATAGAAAAGATAGTGTTATATACATGCCATGCATCTATGGGGCTTCTCAAGTGGGAATGAGAGAGGAATAATTGTAATCTGGAAGTTGAAAACAAGGGATGTGAATGAAAACCCCTATTAATTTCACTGGACAGTGTCATTCTCCCACAGTGATGCCTAATCCTTTTTCTAGTCAAAAGAATACTCCATAATGGGAAGGATGCTAAGTGGAATCCTGAATAAACCATGGTTGGGAATGGACATTAATTATCCCCACTCTCAATCATATCATTGGAAATGTTCTTTCTTTGGTCAATAGAAGGTTTTAAGCATCCGTATGAACCAACAGACTAATTTCTGAAATTTTGTTTTAGCAAGCAGCATGCTCAAAGTTTTTAATGGCTTATAATGAATATAATTCTCACAAGTGCTCTGCAAAAGGTAAGGACTGCTATGGGATTGCTGGAAGTTTAGCATTTGTGGTTCTTCACTTCCTCAAGGTTGCAAAGTGACCAAGCTTGGAAAGGTTTGCATTACCTTTGACGAGGCATCAAATACCAACTGTGTAGACACAAGCTTGACCAGACATACTATTTAAAATGGGACAGAAAACAATGGTCCTGTCCCATTTCAAATGGTACATACATAGGTTCAGCCTCCTGACTCTTTGAATCCAACCCAGTGACGTGAGGCTGACCATACCTACCATTTGAAACAGGACAGTACCATTGTTTTCTGTCCCATTTCAAATCATACATCTAGTCAGCCTATATAGACAGCAGAGTAACTATACCTTGAAAGAATAAAAATCAGCTAGAAGTTTTATTTTCCTTAACTTAAGGGCCCTAAAATATGATTGGTATTATAGAATAAAAGCCTTGTTAGCAGTTTAGAAGAATGTACTCTCCTTTCCCCACAAAAGACAAGTGTGTGATTACTAAGTGTGGATGGTCTGAGGAGAATTATGAAAGATGCTTTTAAAAGTACATCTTGATGGAAATAAATATTGAGTTTGAGACAGAGGAGATATCCATATTTGAGAGAACAAAAAGAGAGAAAATATACAAGCCTAGATGTGGGTTCAGAATGGAGAAAATAAGATAACCACTAGGATGAAGACAAAGGACACAGAGAAATAAAGAAATTGTATAATCTTAAAATGGAGAGAGGATTTGGAGCCTCAGGGTTTTGAATAATATAACTGTGAGGTGGCAGGGAAAATATAACAGAGGAAAGGAAAAATCTATTAAGATATTTTGACAAAGGAATCAGTAGGCCTGATTGACTGGCGTTATATGAAGAAAAACATAAGCAAAATTAAGTAGAGTTATGCTTTGATTCTGGATTATCAAAAAATAGAAAACAGACTCTGTGTGTGTGTGTGTGTGTGTATGTGTGTGTGTGTGTGTGTGTGTGTGTGTGTTCTCACACACACATGCAGGGGAGTCGGGAAGCTGGGAGGAAAACAAGAGCGAGGGTGTGGAAAATGTTTTTAAGGTTTGCCTATGTAATGCAGGGAGATGATTTTTCCTCTTTCCTCTTTCTTTCTGACTGAGGAGAGCTCATAATTATGAACATGTCGTGCTGTAGAACTCTAACAGCCTGTTTCCTTCTACGTGGCTGAAGAGTCAAGTTCATTATGTCTGCAGGGACTTGGAAAGCTCACAAATAACAGTGGTCATTAATCACGCTGGCTAAATTCCTGAGCCAGAGACAGGAAGGTATGGAAAAGGGTAAAATTCTAGGCTTTCCCTAACATTATTTTAACTTACTTCTTTATTGTTAAATTTATTGGGGTGACATTGGTTAGTAAAAATTATATGGGTTCCAGGCATATGGTTTTACAATACATCATCTATGTGTTGTGTTATGTATTCATCACCCAGAGTCAGTTCTCTTTCCATCACCATGTATTTGAGACCCTGTCCCTTCTCTCCCACCCCTCCTCCTATAGCCTCAGATAACCACTAACCACTATACTATTGATTTTGTCCATTAAGTTATTTTTTGACAGATAAGTTCAGGCCTGAGTTCACACTCTATTGTTGAATGAAGGCTTGGAATAGCACCTGCTTTGTCTTCCACACCATAAATCTCAACAGCACAGAACACTGCATGCTTCACACACAACGGAAAAGATACATCATAGCTATTAACCTTTCCCTTAGTTGCTGATAAAGTAAAATAGACCCATTTTTTACAGAAACAATTACATATCTGTTCAGCTAAATACTCCTCTATCTACAATAAAGCCTATTATTTGACAACTCCAAGATCATTTTTACAAAAACATTGAGTGTCATTAAATTCCATATGATGGGAATGCAAAAAGTAACACCTTGAACGCAACAGTTCAACAGTTAATTACATTTAAACTTATCACATAAAGAGTGAGAGTTTTTTTCACCATAAACATCAAAGAATTAAATGTAGGATCCTCATTCATAAGGAGATTTAAGATGACATATTGAAAAAGAAGAACTGTAGCTGTCAGATGACTAAAGCTGGCAGAAATAATTCTCCTTTGCAATCCTTTTGAATCCAGGAATTGTGTTGAAGTTCACTTTCTCTTTTGGAAGAGTGCCATGTTTTCCCCCTGAATAGACTCAGTTGTTATTTCTGATGCTGGACAGGAAAGACCTGCTAAGAGGTGAAAACTTTTTTTTTTTAAAGGCAATTAAGCCATACTGAGCTGAAAAAACTTAACATTGGCTCATTTGTGTTTTTTGTCAACTTAGTTCAACAGAACTGGTTTAACTTCGCTAAGTACAACAGACTTGCACACACCCAATGTAGAGAGAACACTTGCCTGGGAAAAGCCTTCCTTGAACAAGCCCAGCTGCACTGAGGGAAAGGGAAAGTTTTCTCTGCCAGGACAAGCAGAGGTCACTTGCTTTAGCCAAAGTAATCATAAACTTTGTAGAATGGTCTACACACCGCCTGGCTCCCTTCGATGTCTTGGAGACTCCTTCAAAACTGGCTTTAGAACTGAATATTCCTCCTTGCATAACAGGTGTATTTATCATTGCCTGGAATAAATCTGATTGAATTGGCAGTGGGGGTAGGGGTGCTTGGGATCTTGGAAGGGACTCCACTTTTTCAGAAATAAACTGAGAAACTGCAAATTGTTAGGATAACTAAGATCTTGGTTTTGCCATCACTTCCTTTACAGTTTACTAATAACTGTTTATGTCTTTAGTTACCCATTTGCAAATAAAATGAGCTATCCCACTCTCTTGCTTGGCTGAGTCCACTGATTATCATTTCTTTAGTATGCTGCATAAATTATGACAGAATGCCAATAAAATGATTTCTTATTTTTAAAACCCACAAAAATAAGTGACAAATACAACAGGGGTCAAAATTCTCATCATATATCCCAAATCTCATCTAGAAACATATTCTATATAAACTGTGGAAAAGAAAAGTTCCATTCAGCTCTGAAAAACTACAAAGCAAATATCAACATAGCAGCCATTAGGCATTTTACTAATACGCCCATTCATGTGAGCAGATGTGAAATAGTACCTTTCTATCTACAACTTTCCTCAAGATTATGATTTAAGAAATATCTTCAAAGCACTCTCTGTTCATTGATAACAAAACAAATGCATATCCTATAAATTAATGTTACACTACAAATGCTTCTGTCCTTTACCATATTTCCTCATGACTGTTTTTCAGACATGAAACTCTCAAAGAGAAGGGTTTGAAAGTATTTACTTACTGTACAACTTGTTCCATACTACCCTTAATATACAGCACATAACCTAAATGTTCTGAATTCAGAAAGATGTCTTACATGCAGAAAGGGCAAGCCCAGGATCACTGGCAAATATATTTCAACTGATAACATGGGGTGTTTGAGTTTTTCATGTAATACAGTCATGGTTAACTTATGAATGGATAACTTTCAGTCTTATAACTCAATAAATGAAAAGACAATCAAAACTTAAAGTGGACAACAGATCTGAATACACATTTGTCCAAGAAAAATATACAAATGGCCAACAATGGCACGAGAAGATGCTTAAAATCAAGGAAATGAAAATTAAAACTACAATGAGATAACAGTTCATACCCCCATGACAGCTTGTAATCAAATAAGGAGAAAGTCCCAAAACTAAATAATGGTGGTGGTTGCATAACATTGTGAATGTACTTAATGCCACTGAATTGTAAATTTTAAAATGGTTAAAATGGTAACTCCGCTGTTATGTGCATTTTACCACACACAAAAGAGAGAGATAATAATAATTGTTGGTGAGAATACAGAAAATTCAGAATACTTCTATTTGCAATATAAAATAATGCTGCCACTTTGGGAAACAGTCTGGCAATTCCTCAAAAAGTTAAACACAGAGTTGTCATATGATGTAGCAATTCCACTCCTCAGCATATGACCAAGAGAAGTAAAATCCTGTGTCCACATTAAAAATCTTATCCAAAAATGTTCATAGCATTATTCACAATAGTCTGAATTAGAAACAGCTGAAATGAACATCAACTGATGAACAGATAAATAAAATGTGGTATACCCACACAGTGGACTATTATTTGCCAATAAAAATAACTGAAGTACTAATATATACTTCAATGTGGATGGATCTTAATAATCTCATATTAAGTGAATGAAGCCAATCTTAAAGGACAACATATTGCATGATTCCATTTATACTGATGTCCAGAATAGGCAAATCCACAGAGCCAGGAAGTAAATTGGTGGTTGCCAAGGGCTGAGGCACGGGAGTGGGGTTGTTTGGGGTGAAATGGGGAGTGACTGTTAATGGCTATGGAGTTGCTTTTGGGGATGATGAAAATGTTTCAAAATTGATTGTGATGATGGTTGCACAATTCTTGTGAATATATAAAGACAAATGAATTTTACATTTTAAATGGGTGAATTGTATGCTATGTGGATTATATGTCAATAAAAATGTTATTTAAGAAAAGACAATGAGCCTTTTCAGGTTGGTAGAAGTTAGTAAGTATTTTGTATCAATACAAACGAAGCTTTTGGGGAATGCATCTGCTGTATTGACATTCCCCAAAAGTAGCTTTCTACATTGATCCTCGAGTTGATAGTCTTTCTGCCACTACACGCTTTCCACACTATTGTAAATCTAAGAAAAGAAAAGAATATCAAGGTAGGACAAGAAATTGCCAGGTACATGAAAAGGGTTGTAGTAGTTGAATCATTTATTTGGCATTGAGATATTCTAGAATGAGAAACTCAGATCCACATTTATCAAAGAGTTGGGGAGGTGGGTCCTCTGGACCAAGCTACTTATGAGTTTGCCTGTCTTTCTAAATCCCTATGCTAATGACTTGGAAATCACAATACTCTGACAGCAATGACATGAATATTAGCTCAAGAATTCAAAGTGAAAACCTCGAAAGAAACTTCATCATTTGAGCAATGCCAAGAAATCCTTAGATAATTTCTAATTTCCCTCTTTTCCTTCTACCTCTTCCTTTTAAGTTATTCTATAGGTGCTTTTAAAAATAGTTCTTGTTCAAGAGTAGCATTAGTAATATTTCCCTTCTCTCCAATCCTTACTGAAATGTTTAAGCATCTTTATTTTAAAATAATAATAATAATAATAATATTTCCCGCTAAAAAGAGGTTGATAAAAATTATAGGCTTACTTTTGATAAATTATATTTTCATTGAAGACTTGAAAATATATTCACATTTATAGTTATATAGCATTATCTTTATTTCTAAACCGATCTGTTTATAATAGCTGGTGTTATTGCCTCCATGCATTTAATAGGAAAGCAGAGGGCACACAATGGCTTTGATGGTTATCTCAGGTCACATTCACATGCAGAATTTAGTTCTTATATGCCATTTACAGTGTTTAGTTGAAAATTTCCAATCAAAGGCTTCAAAGATAATCCAAGCTAGCATGACATGGTTTCATGAATTTCTCTATTTCATTGCATAATAACAAAGTGATCTTAATTTTAGTTTTCCACATTCTATTAAAAATAAGTGCTGATAAAAGGCATACAATTTGCTTTAAAAAGAAAAAAAAGCCCCCTACTATGATCACTCTCCTTTAAGAGGGTAACATTTTTACTAAATTTACCACATGCCTAAGTCTCCGTACTTTTAATAATATTAATGTAATTAAGCTGTGTTTGATCTTCCAAATTCTTTATTAAAATAAAATTATTCTGAACAAAATACTCATAAGAATTGAAAAAATCGGTCTTCAAAGCATTTCAACCTGACAAGATCTTATTCTTATATATTAAGTTCTTGGCAGCAACAGAACAAAGGCTACTTGCAATTTAACTGCTAATTCAGTGCAGCAATATTTGCTACTCAGAGATTCAGTCCTCTCAGTTAGTTTCTGATTACTTATAGCCTCCTGCCCACTGACATCTCCACTTGGAAGTCTAATGGGCATATCAAACTTAGAAGGTTCAAAATGACCTACTGACCATGCCCACAATCCAGACCTATCCTTCCTGTCATCTTCTCCATACCAATAAATGGAAATGTCATTCTTCCAGTCATTCAGGTCAATCATAAGGTCATCTTTGAAACCTTTCTTTAACACCTTATGTCCAATCCATCAGCAAATCTTACTACCTCTACCTTCAAATCATATACAGAATCCAACCATTTCTCACTGTCTTCTACTAAAACCATCCTAGTTGAGATAATATTGCCTCTGATCTGAATTACTAGAATACCTTTGAACTAACTAAACTTTGCTTCAGTCTGTGGCCTCCTATGATCTAGAGCAAGCTTGTTCAACCTGCAGCCCAGGACAGCTTTGAATGCGGCCCAACACAAATTCATAAACTTTCTTAAACATTATGAGATTCTTTTGCAACATTTTTTTTAGCTCATCAGCTATTGTTAGTGTGAGTGTATTTTATGTGTGGCCCAAGACAATTCTTTTTCTTTCAAAGTGGCCCAGGGAAGCCAAAAGATTGGACAACCCTGATCTAGAACGTTAATTTTATGTCAGGCAAATCATACCATCTTCTCAAAATCTTTCATCTCACTCAGAATAAAAGGTGAAGTCCTCACAGTGAAGCCTACAAATCCCTCTATATCTGCCTTTTCCCCTACTGCTCTGACCTCTTACCACTCTGCCCATACCCCACCCTGCTCACCACCGAGGAATATTTATTCTTCCTTCTGTCTGGAATATTCTTTTAACAGTTATCCTCATGACTCCCTCCCTCAACTCCTGATCAATAAGGTCTTTCCTAAGGATCTTGTTTTAAATTAAAATCCCTTCCAGTATGCCTGAAACCTATGTAATCCTTGCTAACAGATGTCACCCCAATAAGTCTAACAATAAAAATGAATATAAGAAAATAAAATAAAATAAAATAAAATCCCTTCCAGACTCCAACCTCTTCCTCCCCTTATATTATCAATTCTCCTTCTCTGCCTTATTTTTGTTCATATACTTAGTATTATCTGACTTCAGTCATTTTCCTTACTGTCTAAACTGTCTATTTAATGTATATAGCACTCATTTAACTTATTTTTCTTAAATTTTCTGGTTTACCTCTACTAGAATGTAAAGTCTATCAGGACATAAATTTTGGTCTGTTTTGTTCAATGGTATATACCTAGCGATCAGAACAGTGTCTAGTACAAAGCAGCCACTCCACAAATAACTGTTGAAAAAAAGGATAGATTACATATGAATGTAAAAACTCATAAGAGCAAATTAAGAATATCTATTGGTACTGTTAATTATTTTCTTTAATATACTTCACAAACTCATGTTTCAAAATGCATTCAATTAAAAACCTCAGGATAAAAACGAGAATACACAAGCAAGTTAATTTATTTATAGCCATATGGCATTCAATAAGCTAAATTTGTCACTAGACCTACTACCACAAATGCTCATAAAAACATTGCCAATTGTCTATTTAGATTTACTTTAATAATTTTCTTATAAAATTAATCAATCAAATGTCATTACTTGTCAACCTCCTCCTTCAATCTTTGCTTCTCAACAAATCAATCCAATGGTTCTGGCCTGAAACTTAAGTTTTCTTTGATTTTCTATTTCTGTCCCTCCCTCTCACAACTAATCAAAACCTTGTCAATTATTACTTCAAAGTCTACTAACATGAACCTGCCCACAGCTCCTACCACCACTGCCATCATGCAAGTCCCAGCCACACCATTTCTTCTTGGGAGAATGGCAATAATCCCTCCATTGATCATTGCACATACATTAATTGTTTCTTCCAACCCATTTTTAACATGTAGCAAGAATATTTTTCTTAAAACACAGAGTAGATTATGGCATTCCACTGATTTCACTGCTTAAAACCTTTCACTTTGATTTTATAGTAGCTCATGACTTTTTTAAACTTGCATTTGCAAATATTTTCAGACTTACAGATAAACTATAAATATAGGACAAAGAGATCCTGCCATATACTCTTAACTCAATTACCCCAAATGTTAAGGTCTTACCTAACCACAGTATAATTTTCAAATCAAGGCCTTTAAGAAGAGTATGAGATTACTAACTAATTGAATCCGGAGGCTGCTGGTCTGGTAATCACACTTTGAGAGCTACTGCTCTAGTCACATTTGATTTCTCTCTGATCCCTAATCACACAAAGCTTAGATCAGCATGAAGGCCTTTGCCTTAGCTTTTCTTTCTGTTTCAAACTCGTCCCCACATCTTGGCATGGCTGGTTCTTTTAGTCATTTAAATCCATTTGGGAAAGACTTTGCAACAATATAGTCTAAAGAAATGCCCCTGATTTATTTTAACCATAGTGCTTATCACTACTTGAGAGTTTCCCATGTATATACATATTTGTTTACTGTCTATATATCCACATCATAATTTGAGCACACCAAAAAGTGGGACCTTATTTTCTTGTCCCTGAAATTTCAAACTATGTTTGCCAAATAGTAGGCATTCAGTAAATTTTTGCTGACCATATAAATAAATTTACCAAGGAATATTAAGTCAAATTGAACAATAATTATAAAGTCAATTGTTATTTCTATATTACCTTGCAGTTTATAATTTACTCCAATATACTTATTATCTAATCTAAAATAATTGAAAAATAATTTAAGGGTCAGATAAACTTGATTTCACCTCCCATGTTCATAACTGAACACCAAATTTTAAATCCTATCGAAGCCTTTGTTTTCTCATAAGGTATTCAAATTCAAAATCATCCAGTCACTAAACATTAAAGCCAGAATTCAACCTATGTTTGGTTGAAAGAACACCAAGTTTTATAGCACCAAACTCAAATATAACTCCATGGGGTCAACAATTGTGTTTGTTTTATTACCTACATAATTACTAGTACCTACTATAATAGCTCTCACAGAAGAGATACCCAATAAATTCTTGTTAAATAAAAGATAAACATTATTAGCAAGTCAGTATGTAGGCTGACCAGACATAACGTTTTAAACAGGACAGAAAACAATGGTAGGTATGGTCAGCCTAGTCTCACCGGGGTAAATTCAAGGTGTCAGTAGGCTGACCACACGTACTATTTGCAACGGGACAGTACCGTTATTTTTTGTTCCACTTAAAATGGTGCATCTGGTCAGCCTAGTCATATGGTAGTCATCTATGTTATATTTAAGGTTCTATATTCCACATTTTCATTTAATTTATTAAAAAGTTATTATCCTTGAACATAAATTCTCAGTGTTCTCATCAGCACTATTTGGTTCTTAAATTTCATGCCATCCAAATAGATTTACGTCCCTAGATCACTCTTTAAAACAAGAACTTCGGTTAAATATTATACCATCTCAGTCGTTTCAAAATAATGACCGTTTGTCAAAATATTTTCATTTTGAGGCCCTTGAGCCACTCTCCTTGCTGGGGCCCACTCACACCTCTTTGGAGTGTACTCTCTTTCAATAAACTATCTCTTTGTTTCACCTCTAAACAAAATTGCACTTTATCTAACAAATATCAGAATTTTTATCTCAATATATATTTCAGAAACATCAAGGATTCAAGGATGAGGTATACATATGATAACATGGAATTTTATATTTTATCTATCGTGGACTCAAAGGTTGAGTTTTAACAAAATATAAGGTCAGAAGAACAACAAACCCTCTCATTAGCTATCTTTCCTTGATGCACATTTAGAGTATCTTCATGGGTTCCAGTCACACTCTTAGAACACCATTTCATATTTTATCTGATACGCTTAGTTCTTGATTATCATGTGTTAGTGTTTATAGTTTTAATATTTTCTGAGAACCTAGTTAAAATATAAGTATTTTGTGCATACTCTCATACATAAACACACGCATATACAATAGACTCCCATATCAAATTCAAAAGGAGAGAGAAGAGTTATTACATTTGGAACAAAGTCATGATCAACTTTAAGTGGGTGTGACAGCAAGCAAAAGATGTATTTCGAATTTCTATGAGCATGCCTCCATTATGAAAGCATTCGTATATGAGGATGTATGTGTCTGTTCTCATTTGTTTAGCTGTATCTTTTCCCAAATTTTCACTTTTGTCCCAAATTGTGTATGAAATTAAAGCTATGAATTTCACATTTCACTGGCATTCAGGTGGTTGAAATTATAGAAGAAAAAAATCCCTACTCCAAAGCTCTCCAAAGAGGCAAGGTGAAAACACCAAAATAAAACAATCCTACATATTATCACTATTGGGTGAACCACACAAGAATGCTCAAATTTAGCATTTTGATTCTGTATGTGGAGAGATCCAAAGGTCTGTCCATCCTGGTTTCATACATCTTTACAGTTGGTGGACTCTGCATATGGAAAGACCTCAATGGGTGTTCACTGGCAGAGCGGCTAGCCTCACATTCCATCTATTTTGTTTCTCCTCTAACAACTACATGGCATATAACTCTAGCTTTACTCTTATACATGGCTCGCAAGCGAGAAACAGGAAAAATAGTGGGGAACATAAACTTGAGATAACAGGCTGAAAAGAAACAGTGAATACTTGTGTGTTTCACTGACATAGAAAACTATTTAACATGTCAGAGGGTTTTAGATTAATTCGCATTTGATGCAGATATCACCTATCCAGATCTATGAAACTTTACTTATCACTGATACTATTCGTGATTTAGCTTTAAGAAACTTCTGAGATCTAATACAACAAGGTAAGCTTATCCTAGATATGATCTCAAAGGGAAGCTGGAGGATTTGACTCAGAAATAAGACAGACTGAAACTAAGATTGATGAAGTTTCAGTATAATGCCCAAAGCAGATTAAGGTTATGTCCACTCAGGAATGAAACAACTGACTTGGTAACCACTGGTCCCTCCATTTTTTTTTAAATCTGTATTTAACTTTGGAGAAACAACACTCTTTGAGATTTTTACCTTTGTTTGGTTGCTCAGATGTAGGTTCAAAACATTATAATTCAGAACATAAAGAACAATATCAGAAAAGACATCTTCTTGTTAAAATACAAGAATTAGCCAAATCTCCAGGTGTCTTAAAAATATTGCAAATTTGATTTGTTTTACCTGATAGTCACTGTTTTTTTGTCATAATTGTTTAATGTAACTACCTAGGAATGATTTTGTTCTATCATAAACTTTATTAGAATAAAGTTGAGCAATACATTCCTGATAGATTTTAAGAAAATTTCAGCTTTTATAAGAATAAATTTGATTTCCCAAAATATTTATTACACAAAGAAAAGATGGAAGTCTCCAGAACAAATAAATGTTGACTATTTTTATTTTCTGTTCACATGGAAATCCTGATTAAATTACCTAAGTACAGAAATGATATTAATTGTGTTTACAACTTTGTCTTTATAAACATTTAGAACATATATAATTGTTTGATACAAAATTGAAAATGTCACATCCAATGCACTACAGCAGGACTTTCATTGAATCTTGTATATGTATTAGCATATCAGAACAAAGACTATTAAGGTATCCTAATGTGACAACTTGAACACAAATTAACACCTGACCTGGCTTCTCACATTCAAAATTATGATTTTTTTCAGTGTGTTAAGGTAGTATGTTTTCTCATATGAATAACTAAATAACATTTTCAAATTTATCTTCTGCCACTTGTCATCATAATAGAACAACAAAAGAATGAAAACTTTTGGCAAATTTAAGAGCAGTAAGTAGGTAATGGACAGAATATAAAGAAAGTAAAAAGCACATGGCTTACATTGCAGCTAATAAGAGATGAAATAGGATAGACCCACAGACTAATCTTGGCTAGTCTGCAAAATCTTGGCCCTGTGGCCAGCTGCTCCACTGGCCAAGAACTCTGTGAACAATTGTGATGGCTCTATCCCAGTGAATCTCTCTTTTTCCCACAGAAGTCAGTGGTAAAGCTAAAACAATGGTGAGACATGTCTCTATATGAATTAGTTCAGTGATGGAATAAAATCCAAAAATCAAAATCAAACCTTAAGCATATGCACAGAAAAGATAGTGTTTCATTGGGGTTAAAACTATAAGAAAACACTTCCAGCTGTATTGAATAACTGGTGTCCCAGTGTACACATTTTGAATGCCTTGTGAAACTGTTTTTTTTCCTAGTATCTAATGTGTAGTGATATTTATATATGCAGCCCAACCAGACAAAAGTACTCACTGATAAATTTGAGATAGTGAAATTGCTTGCACTGTAAGAGTAATAATAATATCTCTTTGGATTTTTAAAAGCATCTTCCATATAAATTTACATACACTAATGCTTCAAGATGAACATGTGAAATACAGAGATCCAGGTTTTCAATCACTATTTTTCAAATGCAGACTAGATACAAATACAACTAACTACAGGTGTTCTGGGACTTCCTTCTATGTCTCCGGGATCCCCAGTACCCTAGCAGCAATTTCCATTAAGCATCTAGCAATGACAAATATGTAGGTTGTAGGTGAGAAATCCATGCTGAAGTGGCTGCAGCTTCATGTATACTCCCATGCCCCCAAGCTGTGAAATTCTCCAGCCTGCTTGCAGGAGGTCCTGAAGGAGCTATATGTGGAGAACAGTGAGAATACCAGATGGCTGTTTGTGAGAAAATCTGGGACCAGGGCAGTCAGCCAAAGACAGGGGACTGAATAAAAAAGGACGATCACTAAGAATGCACCCTTCCCCCAACCACCACAAATGAATGGAAGGTGAATTAGGGCTCTCTTACTCCTAGAGATAAATATCCTTCCCGCAATTTTTCATACATGTATGCAACAAATAAAACAAGAATTATGAAAATTAAAACAGGATTTGTATTGTGCTGATTTATCTTACTATCACCTTCTTTAACTTCATTAGTGATTTTTAAAAAGCAAGCCCACTGACAGGGAGTGTGTAGGCAAACTTACAAAGTGTTTCAAAAGTTTCAATGATATCACCAGAAGCAGATGAGAATGTTTCAAGGAACCTCTTTCTACTTGATTGGTAAGTAACAGGGGCATTTGCATTGTATTGATTGTTATTGTGAGCCTTTATCACTTTTATTGTTTGCTGCAGTATAGCCCTTTGAAGGTCTGCCAAACCACTGCGGCTTGCTCAAAAGCAGGGCTGAATTTTAATTAAGCCGAGCAAAATAGACACAGAACAGTTGAACTTGATTAGACCACTTGTCCTGATGCATACACAGAGGGCATTCAGCACACTTATTCCAATAACTGACAAAGTCAATTCATACGTGTGGTGAAATTATCAAGATAAAAACCAGTGTTTGTCAACATATTCTTTCTATGTAAGACTTTTGCTTCTCTATTTTAATCCAATAAGCCACCAAGGAGAGGGAAGGTAGCCAGTGAGGATATGTGTAGCATAATATCTTGATAACGATAATATTCCCTATTCCTTGGGAAGAAGCACTATGAGTTTAGTAATTAGGATTCAACAGCATTGTTCAAGTAAATAAATTAGTGTGTGTGTGTGTGTGTGTGTGTGTGTGTGTGTGTGTTGATTTTATTTCAAGTATTGCAACCTGAAGAAAAGTTTACCACAGCATTTAGCTCAGATAAAGGGTCAGGTGGGATGTCAGAATTTCATGATTTTTACTTTTGATACTTAAGGAAGAACAAAGCATACAGGTTTCTGGCTTGAGCAGCAGAACTGTCACAAAATGTATTCCCACAGTAATTTCTGAAATAAGCCAGTGTCATTTTCCCACAAAACATGGAGAACCGAGTCTCTGATAGGACCATGTTGGTACAAAGAAAACTACTATATAAATTCACTTTGTTTCAAAATTAAACTAAGTAATCTCTGGAATAGTGTCTTTAAAAAAAGTAAAAAGGAGTTCCCTGGTGGTGTAGTGGCTAGGCTTTGGCGCTGTGAATGCTGCGGCCTGGGTTAGATTCCCAGGCAGGGAGCTACCCACATAAAAAAAAGAAAAAAGAAAAAACAACTCTCCTGTGTCAGATTTTCAGATATTTAGCAAAACCTCCACCTTTTCTGAAGTTGGGGAACTGATCATAGACAATATTTCAAAATTAAATGCACAAAGGAGATATTGTTTCTATATATGTGTACCCAGGGTGATGGATATACATCCTAAAATATGAATAAACTAGTATTTCTTAAGATATCAGTGAAAATTCAAAAATAAGGCCTAAAAGTTGAAAGAGAATTTTGCATATACATCAAGGTGCAAGTACATTGCAAAGAGTGGCTCTTCCTCTGATAAATTCAAATCGCTAAGTCTTTAATAGAATTTTGCACTTTACTTCCAAACGTCCTAATACCAATTGACTACCTTTAATCCTAAGAAAATAATCCTTCCCTCTGGATTAGGAAAATAAAAATTTAGTAAATTTCTAAACATAAACGGATGTCTTTTAAGTTCAGGAAAGCAAATCGAATTTTAAAAAGAAAAACAGAATCTTATTATACATCAAGTTGACAATGCACTGTAGAATTGTATGCCTGAAACCTATGTAATCCTTGCTAACAGATGTCACCCCAGTAAGTCTAACAATGAAAATGAATTAAAAAAAAAATAAAGTCCCCATCCTTGACAATGGTAAGAAAAATGAACCATTTCAACCTTTTTGTCTGTTTCAATTTCACTCTTTATTCCTGTCTACATGAATGATGGAAGAAAACAGTTTCCTGATAATTCTACTAATATCCCTGATGCACTGCTTTTAAAAGTAAGTCATCCACTAGAAACAACATGTAATTTAAGCCAGATCATTCTGAATTTGAATCTTATCTAAGCAATTTCCTAGCTACATTATGTCCCCTCAAGTGACTCAATCTCCATTTTATCATGTATAAATGGGAAGAAACAACACTTTGGGAACAAACATAATATATAAGAAACATTCTGTTTAATTCCTACATAATGAATTTTTAAATAAAGTTTTCAATGTGCAACAATTGAAGAGACTCATATAATAGGAAGCCAGTTTCATTTCTGCAAGATCTACCATATATTTTTAAAATACTCAATTAGATCTTAACTTTTAGGCACAACGATTTTGAGGATATTGCAGTAGGGGCATGTTGTACATACTCTTTGATTTTGGTATTTTTCTTCTCAGTGGAGCCCGCTATCTACCAGTTTAGGTCTTAATGTGTTTAGATCCACATGAGGCTAATGTGACATGTATGATTTCCCTGCGTCTATTTTATCAATATCAGCATTTCATTTTTTGATTCCAACTCACTTTCATCAAATAAATGGATGACTTTTTAAATGCAAATAACTGCACCAATAGTGCTCCTTACACAAACTCAACTGATGATTGGCATTCAGCACTTTCACGAAATAACCTGGAGTCTTCACTTCTCATTTGCTATTCAAAAGGTCAGACTGTGGTTTATCAAAGGCCATGTAGGAATGGTGATGTATACTATATAAAAGGATAGATTATGCCAAAGGCAAATCTACAAAACATTAAGGAAAATCTCTGTGCCTATATGTTACTCTGCATTTTATGCAGGACTTAGTTGGTAATGACCATACATTACTATGACATCCCTATTCTCCTATACTCCATCTTTCAACCCCATTTATTCCTCTATTATAGTGATCATGTTGTTAATTTTTTATTTATGTTTTAGGTTTTGTTGTTTTCTCTCTGCCTCCCTTATACCTTCTGGGCTCCATATGGGCTAGGACCACCATCTTTTTAAATTAGCAATGTGGGTAAACTGTTTTTAAAACAGTGCTTTACACACAGTGAAGTCTCAACAAATATTTGTTGAGTGAATCCCAAATGAATAAAACCTGAAGTCTAAAGGATAAGCTCCCAATGCCGGAAAGATGGAGGGTGTATTTTTTTTTCTTTTCCCTGCTAATTACCTTCACTTACAAAGTAATGTGCACATTGGTTTGAATCATATCCAGTGTATATTTATTATTCAATTTTCACCAGATCAAAGAGGTGGAAGAGATCTTGAGATGTTTTCTTGCCTTGAGGTACTGCTATTACTCAAAGCATTCAGTAAATATTAGCTTTTCTTAAAACTCTAGAGGACTCATAAAACTCAGATTAGAAATAATCTTGCCTACAGGGTAGAAAAGGGGTGACATCTATAAATGATTCTAATAATAACCTAAATTTAAACCTTACAAACATTTATTCCTATGGCAGATAGCAAATGTTTAATTTATAATTATAGCCTGCCCTATCCTCTCTCTGGGGATGAGGGTTTTGTGTTTAGTGTTCTTGGTCAGGGGCCTGTTGATATATTGGTTGGTATAATGAGTACAGAAGCAGAACTGAAAAGTTCTAGAGAAGAGGTTGGATGAGGGAGCCAGAGAGTTGGGGGTGGGGGGCACAATGTGAAAAGATCGGTTGTGGGGAATGGTTGAAGGAGAAGGAGAACAGAGCACTGAAACATGAAGAGAGGTCATCAAGGAGAGGAATGAGTAAAGAGAATCCTTAAATACTTGGGTTATTCTTCCAAAAATTAGTAAATAGCAAAACTGTCTTTCAAAGTTGGTTTGGGTTGTTTTATTTTATTTATTTATTTTTTGGGGTAGTTCCCTGGCTGGGAATCAAACCCAGGCCGCAGTATTGAGAGCACCGAAGCCTAGCCACTATACCACCAGTGAACCCCTTTATTTTTCTTTTTTTGTTGGTAAATATAGGATCTATGAGTCTCTGCAGTGGCATTAGCCTGAGTATAACAAGGTGATTTCACATTGCATGAGTTACCATCTTAATGGTAGTTTGGATGTTTCTAAAGTATTACCGTTCTGTCCAGTATGGTAACCAATAGCTACATAATGGATATTTGAAATTAAACTTATAAAATTTCAATAAAATTAAAAATTCAGTCTCAGGTCAGTCACACTACCCACATTTCAAGTGCCTAGAAGAGACTCACTCCAAATTGAAACACACACACAGACTGAAAGTAAAGGAATGGAAAAAACAGCTCATGAAAATAGAAATGTAAACAAACAAACAAACAAACAAACAAAAAAGTTGGGGCAGCAATATGTACACCAGACAAAATAGACTTTAAAACAAAGGCTATAACAAGAGACAAAGAAGAACCCAGTAATCCCACTTCTGGGTATTTATCCAAAGAAACTGAAGGGATGTGAGCACCCATATGTTCATTGCAGTATTATTTACAATAGCCAAGGTATGGAGGCAACTTGTGTGTCCATCAATGTATGAATGAATAAAGAGAAGATGGTACACATATACAATGGAATATTACTTAGCCATAGAAAAGAATGAAATCTTGCCATCTGCAACAACATGGATTGCCCTAGATTGTAGTATGCTGAGTGGAGTAAATCAGACAGACAAAGACAAATGTCATATGATTTCACTTATATGTGGAATCTAAAGAACAAAATAAACAAACAAACAAAATAGAAAAAGACTCATAGCTAGAGAGAACAAACTGATGGTTGCAAGATGAAAGGGTGGGTGAATGGGAAAGAGGTTAAGAAGTACAAATTGCCAGCTATAAAGAGTCATGGGAATATAAAGTACAGCACAGGGAATATAGTCAATAATATCGTAATATAATAACTATGTATGGTGTCTGATGGGTACTAGATTTATCAGGGTAATCAATAATAAGTTATAGTTATATAAACATCTAATCACTGTGTTGTACACCCAAAAGTAATATAATGTTGTATGTCAACTGCAGTTGAAGAATTTAAAAAATTATTTACATATATATATATATATATATATATATATATATATATATAAAAAACTTAAATACAGAGTTATGTTTTGACCTTGAAATTCCACTCCTTGGTATACAGTCAAGATAGATAAAAGCATATGTCCGTCCACACAACAACTTGTGCATGGATATTGATAGCAGCATTACCCATTATAGCCAGAATATGGAAATAAACCAAATGTCCATTTGATGAATAAAATGTGGTCTATCCATACACTGGAATATTATTCAGCCATAAAAACAAATGAAGACCACATATTATATGATTCCACTTATAAAATTCATCCAGAATATGTAAATCTATGAAGACAGAAAGTAGATTATCAGTTGCTGAGGGAGGGAGGGAGGAAAGGAAGGAGGGAAGGAAGGAAGGAAGGAAAGAGAAGAAACTACTCAGGTGAGTCAGATACACACTTCTCTTCAATTCAACTGCAAAATATCTCTTGACAGAAAATCCTTGCTTTCAGTTAAAAAGTCAAATCGACAAACCAATTATAATCATCATAAATGAGCAGTGTGGCAGAGGTTGCATAGAGCGAGGTTCATGATCTGTACTAGGGAAGTCCATCTCCAGGTTGCAGGTATTGGATAAAGCACTTCTGAGGGAGATTTCTATCAGAAATGAGATTGCTACTACAAGCAGAATAATTAAAATAGAGAACATAGCACCAAATTAGTAGAATAAATTTCACACATATTGACAAACATTTGACTTGACATACACATACCTAAGAGCGGTCAGTAACATTCAGTGGAATGGGAATATCATCTAGGTTAATTCGTAATGATGTGCTGGAAGAGACAACATCAATGTGAAGAGGTAACTAAGAAAATGGGTGGCAGAGAAACCAGTGTGTTCACATGAAGCAGCCTCTGTAAAGGACTGGAGAGAGAAGAGAATTCCTACTGAGTGACAGAGAGCCATTCTATCTCAATGAATCAGCCATTGCTCTCACGGGAGTCCGGACAATTTGCATGTTTAGTGATTGATGTGGAGCGAGATCATAAATCACACCGAGTCTTAGCTCGATGGCTCTGCTATCTCAGGCGCAGAAAAAAAATGAACATTTGTACTCTATACCTCAAGTATTCACATTGTTCAAATGCCCTATAATTTCAGGACAGATCTGAAAATATCCATCAGTCAGCACTGCTGAACTTGGAACACAGAGAGCTCTATCATGAGGAGTCATTTACCATTTGATGTGCTGGGTTGAGGGCTTCAGGTATTTTCAGCTTTCGCAATCTTTAATAGGCTTTTTATCAACGTGCTGCATTTTTCCCATAACATGTTCACATAACCAAGGGGGAAACGAAAACAAGTGCCACCACAAGCAACTTCTTACCCAGGAGATAGAAATACATATTCAGTGTGCTGATAATTTGTCTGACTCTCTATTTTCAGAAATATAATTATTTTCTTTTTGCTTTAGGATTGCTGATTTTGCTTTCAGTTTAAGGCTAATGTTAAAAGTGAGAGCAAGAGAAACAAAATGTATTCTCCATGGTGAGTAATTCTATTACCATTCTGGGAGCAATCTTGTAGCTGAGAGGTATATTCTTCCAGGAAGAAAAATTGTCCCTACCCAAATGGTGACTGCATATTCTATCTTTAAGTGTAAAAAGCAATGATGACACAATTAGCCTTAGAAACTAGTGAATTACTAACAGGCAGCATAAAACAGGGCAAACAGGAAACTGCTAATACCTGGCTACACATAAAAGCATCTTGAAGAAAGTACAAGAAAATTCATACTGTTGCATTTTTAAACATGTCTCAAGAGGAAACAGTCTTGGTAAAAGTAGGAAAATGAGGAGCTGTTCAAGTGAGTTTATGATGCTCCTTCGTTCCAAAAGATTTTAGTTCCTGTCTCACTGTCACTCTCACCAATGTATGACTCTGTCATAATTTATGGTACTTTAAGTCTCACCATTTTGGCTAGTAATTCATTGAACTCCTTGGCTTCAGAGATCCTGTCTTCCACCCTGCTTTGGCCACTTGGCCCCATGGTCCTACCCTAGATTTTGGCAGAAGATCAGCTTTAAGCATTACACTTCCTAACCTCCACATTCTAGTTTCTGGCTGACTCTATCTAGTAGTCCAATGCCAACAATTCTTTGATATCACCATGCCTTGCAAGTCATTCATTCTACTGGCTTTCACCATCCTCACACCCTTCATGTCCTCCATGGTTTAGCATTAACACCACTTTCCCATACCTGTGCCCGTATTCCTGTGCCTCCTCACACTCCTGGACCTCATCTGATAAATCTCAAACCCTGCTACAGCAAATTGAGTCTTCTGAAGGGAAACGCACAACTATTCCAACTACTCTCGTTTTAAATTCATGACCATGAACTTCAAGTTGATTCTTAGCACGATCCAGCAATCTTACTATATGAGGGCTGTCCAGAAAGTATCCAGTCATCTAATATGAAAAATAGAGGCATTTTTGGCTGGATTTTTTTTCTGGATAGCTGACACTTTCTCCTGTACTTTTAGATCAATGGTTCTCAAACATACCTGCATTTGCTGATAAAACTTTTTACAAAGTGCTTAAGCCAGCCAGCACCACACAATTCTAAGTTAATCAGTCATGGTTGCGGTCTAGAATTTTAAAATTCTCACTCAAGTAATTAACATGAAGCAAAGGTCAAGAACCCTCTGTCCTGATGACTATTTTATATTCTTCTTCTTCAAAACGTGAAGACCTCCTTCCCTTTTCTCTGTTGAAGACATTGTTTCCCATTTATCTGAGAAACTTGAAGTCATCAGTCAAAACTTGCTCCCCAGCATCTTGTCACCCCATTTGCCCACATGGGCTCACATGCCTGAACTGATGCCCACTACCATGATTCACCAGTATGTGTATCACAGGCCCCACCTTGTGTGTTCTAGATTCCATCCTCTCTTGTCTACGCAAGGATGTGGCCATAAGATTTAGTCCCAGTATCTCCTGTGTCACTGATTTCATGCTCACTTCCAGACCATTCCCATGAGGACTCTATGCTATTATTTCCCTATCTTAAAAACAACTTCTCTTGACCCATTTCCCACCCACAGTTACAGCCCCATTCATTTGTTCCCCTTAAAAGTGAAACTTGTTTTAAAACATTTTTAGCGGTTGTTATTACCTCTAATTCTTCTCTTCAATTTTTCATGACTCCAGTATTTCTATCAATTATGCTTTCATTCCTAACATTCCCTGAAACCATTCTAGTCAAGGTCATTAAAGGCTACCAAGTTGTTAAATCTAATTAATGGTCAATCCTTAGGTCTCATCTATTTTGACGAATCGGATGCATTTGATACAATCAATAACTCCTTCCTCCCTGAAATAGTTATTTATTTGAGTACTTGAATAGAGATCTGCAAACTACAGCCTGTGGACCAAATCAAATCTGATCTCTCTTTTTGTAAATGAAGTTTTACTGGAACACAGCCATGTTTACTGTTTACCTGCTATGTACGACTGCTTTCTGTTAAAAGAGCAGATTTGTGTAGTTGCAAAAGAGTCCTTTTGCTGGCAAAGCCTAAGATATTAACTATCTGGTCCTTTACAGAAGCATTTTCCCAATGACCCCTTCCCTCATACCTGTTCCTCCTGGACTTTTCCCCATCTCAGTAAATGACAACTCTATCCTCCCATATGCTCAAGCCAAGAATCCTGGATTCCTCCTTGACTCTTTCTCTCCTTTCACCATGCATATAACTCCTCAGCAACTTCTGTTCTCTCTGTCTTCAAAATACAGTTGACTCTCCATTAACCAGAACTCAAGCAACCAGCAAAAATCTCAAGTAACCAGCAAAAAGATTTTGCTTGAGAGTTCCAGTTAATGGAGAGTCAACTTATATTTATCCAGCATCTACCAATCCCCATGGGTGCCAGTTAACTGAGAGCCTACTGGATATTCACATTTCAATCACTTCTCATCACCTTCACTGCTACCATACTGGAAGAAGCCATTATGATTTAGTCTCTTTATTTATAAAACAAGGGAAATAACACTTGCCCTCACAGGAATTGCTATAAAGATGAAAGGAGGTAATAAAAAATATATTAAAATATAAATGCTATAAAATGATATTAGTAGTAGTAGTACTAAAGAAAACATTACTTTGGGATTTACATATATTAGATCTTGATAGAATTTTCTTTAGCTAAACTCAAAGTGGAGTTCAGTTTTTACAACTAGGTCACAAATTCAGTAAAAGAGATATACATAAAAAGCATCACAGTAACATCTGTGTTTATTTTTCATTAATTAATCAATTTGACAAATAGTTACTGAAAACTACCGTTAATAATTAAAAAGCCAAAATGAATTGTTTGTCAAACACCATATTCTATTCTGTGCTTCCATTCATTATCTGATCTAATAATTAAAAGTCCCTCTGAGATAAATGTGACTTTTATTTACATTTTCAACTTGTGGAAAAGAAAGCTCAGGCTTTCTTGAGCTTGCAGTCATCACAGAGCAGTCCTATGTCAAAAGCAGGATTCGCAGCCAAATCTGATTTTCGTGCCAGTACCTGTAACCAGTACATCAATTTATTCTAAGCACATGGCCTCTCCTGCAAGCCCATAGTGGGGCCTCAAAAAATTTGTGTTTAAGTGGAATTATATGGTTAACTCACTGATCACAGCCCAACCATAAAACAAATATAGATTCTCTCCAGAGACATTTCATTCAACTTCTCAAAATGAACATTTTCTTTGTGCGCTGGGCCAGATACACTGTGAGTTTCTCAAAAGCCGGGAAAGTACTTAGTTCATCTTACCTAAAAAGTCTTCATAAAGTAGATACACAAAACATTTCTTGATTAAATAAACCAAGGCTATCAATAACCTAGATACGTGAGTTTTTGAGAGTCATAATCACAACAATAAGTATGTAGAAAAGCAACTAGGCCAATGGGCTGTGCAAAATTACAAGAATCAATCATTCAATTTACAAGGTGGATATTTGCTTAAAAAAAATTGAGCCAAAAACAGAACTAGCATCAATACTATAGACTAGAACACTAATGAAGAAATGAGAGCCCAGCCCTCACCCAGGTTACCTAATCAGTCAGAAAAGGTCCCATCAAACATAGCTGATTTACCCAAGACCAGAATGATGGTGTTCTTTGCAAAAACATAGCTGGTAAGTTGTAGTGGAAAAATTTTAAATGGGGAGTTATGGTGTCTAGGCAGGAAATAAATCAATTCTCAACTGTTTCAACTCATGTAAAATTAAAGTATTAATTAACATGAAGATAGTTTTGGTTAAAATTTCTAAAGTGACTTACAAAAACCAAGAGTGGTGTGTATATTTTAATGTGATTGCCAAAATGCACCGACTTGAAAGAGCCGGAAAACACACTCATTCAACAAGTAATTACCATCTTCTTTTGCCATGTATAATACGCTCCCATGTATAAATGCACACCCACATTTTTGGTGCAAACTTTCAGGGAAAACAATCTTTCATTTTTAGTTTCTCATTCAAATTTTTATTTGTTTATATTTAAGTACTTGCTTTTTATATTACAAAAGAATTTTAGCATTTATTTTTTAACATGTTATGGTACAAGCGATTTTATATAACAAATAATTATAAAACACAAGAACAGATACAAGGTACAAGAAATTTTGTGTATAAATTTTTTATATAAAAAATGAGTATCATATTCCAGGGTATTATTTCTCATACAGATATTGTCATTGAATCCTAGAATTACACTTTTAACTCATAAGCATAAATAAAAGAATTAAAAATATTTATATAGATATGGAATTAGTACTACCCGTTTATAATGTGCATCCTTATTTCTCCCTCACAAATTTGGGCAAAAATGTGCGTATTATGCACGGCAAAATATGCTATGAGCTGGTACAATGGGACTGTCATTGTGTTGTGAAAGAGAAAGTAGGAAGACAAGTGTTCCGTTTTCAAGAAGTCATAACTTTTGACTACATAAATGAATAACTGTGCTCTGAAACAGGAGTAGAGGACAAACTCAACAGGGTTGAAAGAGACTTTGGAGAGGATGTGACATTTAAACAGAACCTTGATGAATGAGTAGATGTTATCTGAATAAGAAATTATTACAGACAAAGGAAACAGCAACAGAAGGAAGGGCATGATCAATGGAAAAGAATGTGACAGATTGAAATCATAGTAGGTAGGTCTAAATGTGTATAAGATGTACAGGAAGGTAAATGTGGCAGGTGATGAATCTATAAAGGTGGGATGGGTCAAGTTTAAGTAGAATTATCTTTTAATGAAAAACGTTTCCACTTTGCAATCATAAGACATGTTTTGAATTCTAGTTCTGTTCCTTACACCTGCTCTTTGAACTTGCAAAAGATATTTAACCTCTCTGTGTATCAAACTGCTATTTAGCAAAACAAGAAATAACAATACCCTACATATCCAAAGGTTAGTTTGGGAGTTGTAGATAATTGTTATGTGCCTAGTAATAGAAGTTACTTAATAAATAATAAAAATGGTTATTAAGAGCTTTAAATCCATGCTAAAATTTTTGGATTTCACTGGGTAGACAATGGAGAGCTCTGGACTATTTTAAACAAGGAATCAACTGTTTTAGGAAGATCTCCCTAACACAATGTAAATGATGGACTGAGGAAAATGATGGACTACCCAATCAGCAGATTATTAGACCAATTCAGGCCCAAACATGGGTGATTTTGAAATAACATGCCAGCAGTAAGCATGAAGAGATGGGAGTAGACAGGATATGATTTAATGATACAACTGACAGGATGTGGTGACCAGTTACATGTGAAGTTATAAAGTTGATTACACTGATTCTGATTCCTGGACAAATGGAAACTATAAATATAGATATACAAGTAAAAATATAAAGAGAGAGCTGTTTTCTATGCCTATGTTGGCAGCCATGAGTATGACGCTCCTTCCCTCCTCAAATAAAATAGGCTCAATTTCTATCCTGAAACACAGATAGGTCCAATTCATTACTATGCTAAACTTGCAATTCTCCTTTCCTTCCTCTTCAAACACACACACACACACACACACACACACACACACATACTCCTTCACTTATGTCTCATTGATTGTCCTGCCAAACCCTAAATTCTATTTTTCTTATAGCTTAAATGATTAATGAATTCTACCAAGACTAATGAGCTCAATAGAAGAGAGATCTAGTGTTGCTCAATGATTTGGTACTCTACCCATGTATTTGTGAGAAAACACCGCAATGCATTGATTATTGCTAATGATATCATGTTGCCTGAGCACCTGCAGTCCTTGTCTTGTGCTTGTAGGTCATTGGGATTTATAGATTACCTGCTAGAGATTAAAAAGAAGGACCTTGAATGGCAATGGCAGCACATTCTCCTTTGATTCCAATGTATTGCTTTATAGAGTATTCTGAATTTGCTTCATCCAAAACAGTCATCATTTTTTTGTCCATGCATTTTAACCATGTGCAAAAAGTCACTCAGAATTTTCCAATTGCTTGATATGTTATAAAAACTTTATAAATAACTTGAAGGTGAAATGAGGCAGGAGGACAACATCCTGGCTTCCCATAATGGTTTTCTCTTGGTAGAATCATCTAGCTCTGCAGTTGACAGTTGCTAGTTACTGAGATGAGATGATTGTAAAACAGGCAACCCACCACTCCAGCCAAGAAAATAAGGTAAATCCATGTCTTAAGGAGTTTTTCAAAATCAGAAAAAAAACACTGTAGCTTAATTATATTAAAAATCCTATACTTCTCTTTCCTTCTTGATTTGGTTTTTGTGGGAACTAGATATGCCAGATACTTGAATGCATATACCACACATAAATATTCTACATGTACTCTTTTGGACTGGTGTTATACAGCTGAAAAACAAATAGGATGGCTGGAAGGGATAAAAATGGTATATAAAAATAGTTTTGATAAATTATGTCAGAATAAGTAGGGGTTTTTAAGGATAAATCTTTGAGAACATTAATTTAAGGGCTCATAACTTTAATGCTATTATTGCTTTTTATGTCACATCCATAAATTAAAAGCAAATGCTATTTTAATTATTTTGAAATTCAAATATATTTAGATTTAAAGATTGACTAAGGAGTTACAAACTTATGAACCATAGAAATTAACTTGAGAATACCAATAGACAAGATCAGAACTTTTATTTTCTCATATAATTGGCATGGTAATTGACACACAGTACATATTGACAATATCCTAAATGAATTAACTAGCTGTTCTTGGTGTACCAATTTGGTTAATTTCTAAATTCTTATAAAGAACTGAAATATGCTTACATGGCTTATATTTTAATGTTGCTAGAAAAGCAAAGTGTTAAAAGATTAATGGAAATAAATAAGCAAAAGCATTGTCTATCTGAAATCCCACATATACAGTGCTACACAGAAAATGGTACTCCCGAATATCTAAGAGTAAAATGTCTGTTTTGTAAAAAAATTAACACTGGAGACGAAAACAGCTGATGCTACTGCTGTGACAGTCTAATAGCTATAATTTTTTTCATCTACCTTACTGAGGCCAGCCAAGATTACAATCCTAACAAACATCATCACAGAAATTAAAGTACATGAATAGATGGGATTAAGAAATCAGTATGTGGTTATTGAAGTATTGTGTTCTAAATCTTCTAAAAGATGGACAAAAACGCCTACACCGAATAAAAAAGTTTCTACATAAGGGCAAGCTGGCTTGTAATAATGCCTTGAAATTCGATATTTTGCCTGAATAACTCAATTTACATCTCTAAGTCTCTTGTGATTGAAACTACAAAGCATGTAACTTTAACAAGAAAATTCAGGAAGCCAGGTTGAGAAATAGCGTGCTTTGATGGTATAGGGAAAGTTCTAGAATACCAAAATTAATTTCAAAAACATTTTTCTCTGAAGATTTTAGTAAGTAAGCTAAACCCAGGCTTGGAAATCATTTTGAAATGATAAATAAATAAATGAGGGTTGTCTGGAAAGTATCCAGCCATGTTATATGAAAAACAGAGGCATTTAGGGCTAGATTTTTTTGAGACAGCCCTCATATATCTAAAAATACACACACATCACACCCAGTAATGCACAGTTTAAGGTAAGCTGGAAACTATGTGCTTTAGATTTTCTCTTTACTGTATCACACCTTCTCAATTAGTTGGCTTGGCTATATAGTATATGGCCTTGATAGAAAAGCCGTATGTTGGATAGGTGGGTAGATGGATGCATGCATGGCCAGCTTTTATGAAAGAAAAAGAAAACCTTTCCGTTGTTCAAAATGACTTTTTATTGAATTATTAGTCAATAAAAGTACACATACGCCATAATCAGTTTAACAACTAGTCCCTTATGGTTTGGTGCTGCCTATCCAAATTTCTTCCTTTGTGTGTGTGTGTGTGTGTGTGTGTGTGTGTGTGTGTGTACACCCATGAATTTGCTTAACATTTGTAGAATTTTGATTCTTGTATTTTCCTCATAAAATTGCATTTTGAGCATTGCCTCTATAATTATTTTATACTTGAACTTTATTATCCTTCCACTTAATGCTTAACTCTTATTATGTTATAGAAATACTGTGATTTAGTACCCATTTCCCTTGGTTATTACAGAATCTTTTTACACTTGTGTTTTCTAATTTTATTCTCCCAGTAGTCCTGTGAAGCAGACCTCATTATCCCCATTTTGCACTTATGCCAAAAGAGGCTTAGAGACATAAATAAATGCCTGCCTAAAATCACATAGTCAGGAAATGGCAGGATCAAAACATCCACACAATAAGTTACAGATATGAATTAACTTAAGATTTGCATTTCTGAATGTCATAAGCTTGTTATACCTGACAATACTTTGTGTTTGAACCTCCCACATTAATAACAAACTGCACATCATTACTTAACTAATATTTCTATATAGTAATAATTAAATAATGACTTATAGAACTAATGACTCCTGACTAATGGTTGTCAGTATTCTAAGTATATCCAAAATAATCTACAGGATTTTTTTAAAAGGCCAATAGCTTGTAATTACAAATTAGGTTTTATAAAGAAAATCTTTGCCCAAGAGACATTCAAAATTACATTTAAAATACCTCTTGTGAAGAAGAAATTCCCCTTTTGTTTCTCCAGAAGCAGAGAGCATGCCATCTGGCCTCATTGCCCTTAGCAAAACCTGAGAAAAGAATGTGGGAATCCACTTACTGTAACTGAGGGCAGACACACTACAGGGACCAAAGTTGCCTGACATTCTCCCTTAGGCACAAGACTTCTGTATGTTTCATCAATGTTTTTTTTTCCTCTTTAAAAATTAAGATGTAAGTAAAGATGGATTTCACTCCCCTTAGGGGTTATTTGAGGTAATCTTTTAAGTGGAGGACTTTTTTTTTTCACTACAATACAGATGTATTGAATATCTCTTCCTTGTTAGATTGAGGCTGTGCATGCCTGCATGGTAGCACTCTCAGTTACATATGTCAATATCTAGCCAAACAACTGATGATGTTCATGAGAGAGTTAGAAATTGGGCTGTTCCATTCAGGAATGGTTTGAATTCGGTATTTGGAGGTCAATTGTTCATAGTGAGAACATTAAAATAGATAAATCCCTCAAGGGGTGTACTAAGAAAGAAAAGATTTTAAAGTCAGAGGTTTGGGAGAATATCTTTTATTTAATGGCTAAGAAAAAATTTATTTATCTAGTAGAAGTAAAAAGTTTTCAAAAATGGCTTTTCTCATTGGGCAAGGGAATTAACCTAGAGTTCTGACTTCTTAAGTAGATATAAGGGTGAAGAAGAATAGAGAACTAGATATAAATCTAAATGCCAGATTTGATGCTGAAAATCTGTGAAGCTGAAAGGAGAAATAGGAGACTTAAGAAACTGATTCTGGCACTTATGCTGTCACATTGTAGAGGAAGTCTTATACGCCTTCAGTGATGAATTGTTAAGTGAAGTCCAGTGGAATGGAGCTACCAAATGATGTGTGTAATGGAAGCCTCATCTTTGGTAGGCAATCCTCACATATTTTGAGTAGCAGAAATCAGATACCATCAAAGTGTTTGTGGAACTGACCCAAATGGATCATTGTTTGAACATTCCTTTGGCCTAGTTGATTTTTTTTTTTTTACCACATTGGTGTGTGCTATATCACAGGAACAACACATTTGCGAACCAAAAGGTGGAATTTGCAACCAAAACAATGCTGACAAAATCTGGATAGCTCCTAAATGAGTTGGCCACCTCTTCTGCAAAACTATTCAGAAAATTTTCTGTAAGTAATAGTCACTAGACTATAATTACAAAGGTTTTTGTTGCAATGCCTAAAGGGATTACAGGCAAAGCAAAAAGAAATCATATTTAATAGGAAACATTACTAATCTCAGGGAAAAAATACTGAAAGTATTTCCCTCCATTCATCCGTAATTGTTCCAGCAAAAGTTTTACATAGGTGTTCACATTAAAATTTTGATGATGACACTAGAACCAGATACTTGATAAAACAACCTTTTAGTATTCAACATCTGCAGTTATATCAACATAACATTTGTATTTGCTTAACTGACACACTGTACCATGATATTTATACAAAAGACTGCTCAAAAAAGACTAAAATATTACTCTGTCCTATAGACTTAAACTTACAAGGTAGGGGGAGAGGAAAATAGGATCACCATTTTGAAAGGTCACATAGAATGAACATGCATTATTCAAGAAATAACAATGTTCTGCCTTCCAGCCCCAAAGTTTGACACTCTCTCAGTCATCCATCTTCCCAGTTATAGATGGAATGTGAATACCTCAATGTAATCTCTTCTTTAGAATTCTCATTCTATCAGCTAATAGGAAGAAAAAAATTAAGAAGTGCAAGAGTAGTAACTTCGGTTTATAAGTGCCTAATAAATAAAGAATATCTACTTATGCTTCAAAAAACCAAAGCATATTCATTTCTTTTTGCAGAAACACAGAGGAACACAACTTGGCAGTTAAAATCCTAAGGATTTGGTTTGTTAAAACAAACATTACAAATTTCTTTGGAAGTCTAATTAGAAAATATCTGGGTTTGCTCTAAATTGGATGTGACCTATGTGTACATGTCTGAAAACCAAGGTAACTCATCACAATTACCTTAGTATTTATTTAATATCTGTGCCATTCTGTGGCCCCACCACCTACCCTATTCCAAATAATTACATGGGGTATGCAGGTCTTTTTAGTGCATGCCTAACATAGTGCTCCTAGAACAAAAGGCACAAAATAAATGGTTATCAAGTGAATGAATTGTTACAAAAGGTTATTTTTATATCATTTATCATGGGAAAATTGTATTTTTAACAGTACTTTTTATGATAGATGGCTTTACTAAATGACTTCATGGAATAAAGGAAAATGAAATCTCGCAAGGACACAACTGCTAAGAGAACATAGATCGCTTTATTATTTTTATTGTGTTAGCACTCACATTCTTGATAGATATTGCTACACAGACCCATGTGAAAGCTACACTGAAATCAATGTGAATCCTACAGGCAAAGAACTGGAGGATTTAAAACGAAATCAAGTGCAAGCTTCTGTTGTATTATGCCAGTTCAATGACTTGTGGAGTTTTGAAGCTGTCCATAGAGACAATAAATTAATTCCTAAGGCTTATCTTCCCTGCTAGGTAAAAGGCAGAACTGAAATTGAGGGGGGGAAACTTTGTTCAATTAAGGAAATTGCTTCGTGCAAAAAGCTTTTTGTCCCAGATCTTCAGAGTTGTTGCCTGGGTTCTGAGAGAGGGAAAAAAAAAAAAGAAAAAACTCACTTTCATTCCACAAGCTCAGCACACATTCTTAAGGATCCAGCTGGAATCTGTCTGAAATTCTGTATGTCAAAATGCAGGTATAGGTTTCAGGGTATTAAATACCAAAAGAATAGGTACTGATAGGTACATTAACAGCAATCTTACTAAGTCAAGTTTAATTCTGTTAAGTGAGTTGTTTAAAACATAATTTTGAAGTCCTTTCTCAACTCAAACTACAACATAAGTTTTCTAAGGTCGAATGTAAACGAACCTGTTGTTTACAAATTTTTTGGCTATTTCTTAATGGACTTTGAATTCTGACCTTATGTGAGAACATGAGCCTGAGTTTAATGGCTTGTCCTTTTTTTTAACATTCTCTTATAATTCTACACAAGTGAACAGTGCACATTGCCAAGAACAATACAAACAAGCTGTCTTGTGAGGAGCACCAAGCCAAGGTGTACATTCTAGGAATAGTAAAAAGAAAAACACACACGCAGCATAAAAAACACCTACTGCAAAACCACAGAATGGAAACTTCATCCCATAACCATAGAACACAGCTATGAAAAATACAGTAGACTCTCAGTTAACGGGCACCCATGGGGATTGGTAGATGCCAGATAAATGTAAGTAGACTCTCCCTTAACCAGTACTCGAGCAACTGGTACCTGGTTGCTTGACATTTTGTCAGTTACTTGAGTTCTGGTTAATGGAAAGTCTTCTGTATTTCAAAACTACTTGGTTACCTTAAAAGAATGTGAGAGAAGATCTACACCTCACAAAAGGGGAACTTTTTGAGATGCTAGAATAAAATTTAAATCCATACTGTAAGATCAAGCAAGCAAATTTATAACACATAAATTACTGCAATCCCCTAGGAAAGTAATTTGGCGTATCTAGAAATATAAAATTTCTCTTAATCTAGATAAAATTACTCTTTGCCCAGGGAAGTTGGCTATGGAAAATTTATCCCAAAGTTAAACTCTCATGAACATGCAAAAATATGTGTAAATGTATGTTCACCAGAGCATGCTTCATAATAACAAAATTTACATGCAAATCAATCATTCATGAGGATATAAATTGCTAATATAGCCATGAAATGGAAATTATGTCCATTGTATGGATCACTATGCAGCACATAAAGAAAAATAAGTCTATACGAGTTCTGTCCAGAAAAAATCCAGCCATTGTCAATATAACATTGTCATATTACATGGCTGGATACTTTACGGACAGCCCTTGTATGTGCAGAGATAAATCTATACCATTATATGAAAAAGAAGTGAGTTGCAGAACAGAATATTGTGAAAATAAACAAGTACATTTCTGCACATGCCTAGATAATTTTTGGAAGAATGGGGAGGCAGGTCTCAACTGTTTATTCCCAGGCAAAAAAAGGTGGCAGCAGATACAGGTGGACATTTAAGGTGGCTTTTTCTCACTTTACACCATTCTGTAGCAATGAATCTTTTAACCACTAGCATTTATTTATAAAATTAAAAATATTAAAAATATTGCCAAAATCTTCATAATCTATTACTGATATTAGCTATATTCCAAGGAATTTCCTCTCACAACTGTGGATTCATGCAAAGATTTATATATGGGATATTCATCACATTATTAATAATAGGCAAAGGGATAATATATATTAATAATATGAAGGACTACACACACTATAAACAATGTTTTTAAAATATTTAACCATATTAAAGAAAGCTCTTCAGCACATAAAAAAGTAGGATATTATTAATTTACATTAAATAATTAAATCTTATTTTTCAAAAAGAGAAAAACATATTCTTACAAGAAAATGTACTTTTTAAAAATCTCTGAATAGTAAGGTTATGAGTTGCTTTTATTCAATTGTCCTTACTTTTCTGTTTCAAAATAATACTGCATTTCTTTATAGCTGCAATATGATGGTTGTCATGTTTCTCTACAAACATCAAAGAGGGGAGTACAGGTTAATTTTAGAAGAGCGGAAGATATTTACTCTTCAATTTTTTTTCTCTGTAACAAAAAAATGACAAATGACAATAAACAACATTTAGGTTACCATTTTATTACTAAACAGACTTTTTCCTAACAACTTTGACCATCTTCCTTCATCAACCTAGAAACTAATGTTGGCCTCCTCTATTATTCATCACTTCCTCCCCATTCTTTCTAAGGCACAAAGTACAGACACTATGTAACTTACTTTTCCCAGTGTGGATTTGGAAGCATGCCCATTGTATTTTGCAAGGAAAGGTTACTATCCAAGAATTTATATACAACCAGGATTTTAATCACACTCAAAGGAAATGAAAAGACACTTATATAATAAGATGCACACAGCCTCAGAAGAGTTTTCATTCAAAATCACATTTTACAAAAAGTTATCAGAGATAAACTCAAAATCAGTAATATACTCACTAAAAAGAATTAATGAATTAAGGATGATTTCATAGAAAATAAATAGGAATGAACATTGAAATCAGCAAAAGATACAGGAATAGGTAAGATACTTGCAAATTATGATAATATATTTAACGAGAATAAATATATAATAAAAATTTAAGTTAAACATCTCTTAAAGGAGGGGTTAAAACAAAAGAAGATAATTAAATTCACTTATTTAGTTAATAAAGACTAAAAAGGAAATGCCAGCTGGGAAATACCAATTTAATACTGGATTGAATTATGTGAAATTTGCACTCTGATAGTGCAAAAATCAATTGAATGGTAGCAAATTTAAATGACTCGATGTAATTTTTTGAAGAGCTAGCTTATTAGATAAGTGTCTAAGATGTGTGAAGTGCTTTAATAAAAATCCCAAGTGAATGTAAAATAAGTTGACTACTCTCCAAACTATCACACAAGAAAGAAAGAAAAAACCCACAGTTTATCAAGAAAAAAAAATAGCACAAATTTGAAAGTTAGGGTTTGGTAGCTTGATTTGCTTGTTGAAATCTCTCAATGGTCATACATGAAGAGATCATTTCAACTAAAGATACGTTTCATTATAGCAATGTAATCCATGCTTGTCATATGTTGGATGAAAAGTTTTGATTACTGTGAGTCTATATTTCATTATTTTAAATGATGAAAACAATAATGACTACTCAGATCACCCAAAAGCCCCAATCAATTTTTCCAAATATCGTAAAACACTTCTTGGTAGTGAACTTATTATACAACAAGTTGTATACAATGCACTGTAGAATTGTATGCCTGAAACCTATGTAATCCTTGCTAACAGATGTCACCCCAACAAGTCTATCAATAAAAATGAATTTAAAATTACAACACTTCTTAATACCTGCATACAACCCACCAAGGTTTCTACATAATATAGAATATTTAAAAATCAATTGCATTTAACATCAATAATAAGCTAAAATGTTTAAAATGTTAATGCATTAATTAGTAATTGTGTGTGATACAATGTAGATTGATTGCAATGACCATATGTGTTCTACTGTAAATAAACCAAGAAAATAAATAAATATAGGGTAAATAAGGACATGTGAATTGACTCGCTTATGTCTTAATTGAATTTCTTTTAATATGTTTTATCATTTTCAACTTTACTTGTTATGCATAGAAATTTTTAGGCTTCTTAGGACCACACTTTCTTCATAATCTTTTCCATTTTCTTAGAGGATGCTTTCTCTTAATATTGGGGAAAGGTGACAATTGTATGTATTTAAGTAATACAAGCATGACATGTTAACCTATTGGTGAACAGCTGAGATATTAATGCAGACACAGTTTATTCTTTCTTCTGGACTAGCAAGCAACTTAAATATTCCTGCTGGAAATATGGGTGACAATGTATTATATAATAAATAGCAGGCTACTGATTCAGACTTGAGGTACACATTGTTAGCAGCTCATTATAGTGAATACTCAGAGACTGAAATTTCAAGCAGCAATGAATACCTTTCTCATTTAAAAAATAACAGTTTAATTTTATGCAAATAAAAATCTGTAACTTAAGCATTTTCTAAATATGTGAACATGTGAATTTGGTTAACGTGTTCACAAAAACATCACATAACTTAGAAGACCTACTTTTTGAGAAAGGCACAATACTTGAGAAAAACAAAGTAAGAGCAATCCAGTCACACACAGTGCCACAAAATCTCAGAGGTAGAATAAATGAGAAATTATACAGGTTTCTCTCACTCTAATAGCAAAACTTCACTTGACATAATTCAATTTCTCCTTTATATTAATATTTCATGAAGTACTTTCAGATCTTGAGATAATATAATGTCAATTACTTTAAATATTGGTTTCTTTAATCCGTAGATGTGTGGAAACTGTCAGTTGACAGCAGTTGTCTTGGGTGAACTCAAAATGAATACATTTGCAGGGGCAGCACTTTCAAAATAGCTGCCTTTAAATGGTCTGGCATTATAAATAAACTTTTTTTTTCTAGAATGGAAGATTTGAGCTCCAGTCTTGTATATAGAAAAAAAAATATATAGTTCTAATGCATGAAGGTAAACTCATGTTAGTATAATGCTTTTTAATGTGTACTAAACACCTCAGGACAGCTTCACCTCTGACATCAGCTTTTCTTCCCAACACCTGTCTCCAAACTCTCATTTACCTCTTCTTACTTTGTATTGTGTGTTTTTTTGTAAGAAACCTGAAATCCTTTCAGGAACAAGGCAGAAGTGTAAAAAGTCAAGCAAGCAGTAAAAATCAGAACTGCACTTTTTTTTTTGTCTTTGTAAGTTCAGAAATATCTACATCTCTAAAGAAGTGATTCTATTCCAACTAGAATAAAACATACTGGTTTGGTCATCCCAATGTGAGTATGATTGTATGCCACACAGATTAATAATCTTAAATCCCATTTCTTCTCCCAGAGAAATCTACTAAACTAAAACATTATTAGCCCCAATGGCTGTAACATAAATTATTATAAGAATTTTCTTGAATATGGCTGAAATTTTGCACATAAAAGTTTAATTGAATAGATTTGGATTTCCCTTGTATTATTCATGATATGTAAACATCATCAATTTCACACAAGTGGCTGCTATATTCCATATTCAAGAGTCTATATTGAATATAAATGAGCTTTACTAAACTATTCAATATTTCCACATGACAATTTTTTGAAGTATCAAAATAGTTCTTCAATTTTTTATACGGAAAATGAAAACCCATTAAATTGACAACATTTTCGACAAATTAAATCATAGTATGGGCCTTTCATTATTGTATAAAACTATTCATAATTCTAGTAAAAAGTATATCAAATTTATTATGACTCTGTTTTGCCCTGCTACAAACACATCTATGCATTTATCCCTGTTAATACCCAAGTGAAGGAAAAAAACAAATAAAAACAAAAATCAGAAACAAAAAACAACTTCAAGAGAGATGCCAATTGAAGATTTGTCTTTGTTTATCATTTTTATTTATTTTTTTAAATTCATTTTTCTTGTTAGACTTATTGGGGTGACATCTGTTAGCAAGGATTACATAGGTTTCAGGCATACAATTCTACAGTGCATTGTCAACTTGATGTATAATAAATAATACCAAATATATTTTATCCTAAGAATGTGAACCTACAGGCTTCCATGAATAGGTTTTCTTTTATTCAAAGAGATGATCGTAGCCAAAATTGGTTTTATTTACTTCAAGTCAAATACATCAGTATTAGTTTTTTTGTTTTTAGTGACATTAGCCGATTCCATTCCCTAATATGCAAACTGTTATTTTCCCAATTGGAAAAATTTACAAAAATAACCAACTTCCTTAATAAATTGGGTTATATTCTGTACTTCTAATTATTTTCTTAATGGATAAAGGCCTATGAATTTAAAGAACACTTCTCAGTGTTTTTAGTGGATTAGAAAGGTTGACAAATAAACTTTCAGATTGTCTTTATGCATGTTACACTTAAACATCTCTTTATATGTACACATAACCATGCACTTCCTACACTTGAATTTTGAAACTGCCTGTTAAATATTCTAAATTCCAGATTTCCTTAGCTTTTTGCTTTGGAAGACACATAAAGACCCAGTTTATTCACCAACTCATTAAATGCAAGATTTAAATAAAAATTTTTTTTAGAAATGTGTTTTTAGCCTTAAATAATCTTTAAATATATTAATATTTAATTTAGTGTTTTCCTTTTTTATTTTAGTTGGTATACAATCTTATATTGATTGTATTAGCATCATGTGTATAATATAGTGATTCAACATTTTTATACCTTACAGCAGCAGTGTCCAACCTTTTGGCTTGCCTGGGCCACAGTGGAAGAATTGTCTTGGGCCACACATAAAATACACTCACACTAATGATAGCTGATGAGCTAAAAAAAACGCATTGCAAAAAAATCTCATAATGTTTTAAGAATTTGTGTTGGGCCACATTCAAAGCAATCCTGGGCCACAGGTTGGATATGCCTGATTTACAATGAGGTCATCCCACTAACTCTAGTAATCATCTGTCACCTTGAAAACTTATCACAATACTTACTATTGACTATCTTTATACCCTTGCCCTTTTCACCCAGCCCTCCACTCCCTCCCTTCTGGGAACCATCCCTTTGGTCTCTGTTTTATAAGCCTGTTTTTTATTTTGTTTTCAGTTTTTATAGGCTGTCTCAATATAAAGGGGGAAGTCTCCATGATGTATTTCTTATAGCTGTAACTTAGCTGTTATGCACAGGTATTCTTGAATTGGACTCCCTTGTGCAAGTCTGCTTCCTGACTGTACCACTTACTGGCTTCAGGACCTTGAGAAATTTATGTATCAGTGCCTCAGTTCATTTATCTGTAAAATGGGAGTAATAATAGTATCAACCCTCATGGTATTTTCAAGAGTCAATTAGATAATGTGTGAAAGTACATAGAACAGAACTTGGCACACACATGAAAAAACAAACAATAAATATTAGCTATCATTATTTCCATTTATAACTTCCTAGTCTTTGGTCTTAAAAGATACTAGGGTATTTTTAGGCATTCCAAATTAGGACACAGTCTATCTCCATTGCCTCCAAGGTCTTACACCATCAAAAAACAAAAACAAAAACAAAAATATGTAGATTTAACTTATTTAAGAAATTGCAATAATAGAATTTATACTTTAGAATAAAAAACACTGACTTAAGAAATGACATTTTATTTCTAGTTTTAATAAATTATATGGAATAATTTATGGAAACATTTTTGTTCACTTGCTATAAATATCAAAATTAATATGTCCTAATACTTTACTTTCAGTTAATCATTTTAAGTGCTATTAATTATTTTTAGTAACAAATCTATTTGCCACTGCTATATTGCTTCATAAATTAAGTGCTCTTATATAGTTGGATTTCTTTTTTTTCTGAATCTTTCAAGTTCAAAATGGTAAGGGCAACAGCCAATGATATTATTTATTGATCATCAAGTAATATTTGAGTAAGATTATTGATGATTATAATAATATTATAAGGAAGGCAGACATAGATTTTAAAATTTGCTTGTAAGGTAAGATTTCAGGAAAGATATCTAAACACACTAAAAAATATACTGGCCAAAATTTACAGGCTATATTATTTCTCAAGAGTTTCTGAGAGACAATTTAAACACCACCACAATATAAAAATGACCATGCTATATGTGCAAGGATGTTATATGCAATCTTTCATACTTTCTCACAACAATTCTGGACATACTGAAATTATGAGAGGATAAATAAGCTGCCCACAGCCAGTGTTTATAAGTAGTATATCTGGGTCCAGTCTCAAATCTCCCTGACACCGATTTTATCTGTCTGAACATTTACCATATATATTGCCTCCCAGCAGCTCCTATAATAAATGTCATTAAAAACACTAGAATAAACTTTATTTAATTTTAGCAATTGGTATACTTCCTATTTTCCTGTGATAAAAATCATTTCACTTATTTCTCCTTTACCAGGTAGCCTGCCAGAGCTCAGATGCTCAAGTATAGTGAACTATATTGTCCTTCTTAACTGCAATGTGATACTTTTTCAATCGTCCTAGAAAGTAAGGTAAGACAACACAATTGAGACTATGGGGCAAGTGACAAAATAAAAGTAGAATCTCAATTTTTGAAACTTACCACGATATTAACTGTAATGAGACTAAGTAGATACCCACTCTGTCCCTTAAATATTTAGGTGCATTAAACTTAAATAAATGTTTATTTACTCAGACATTGCAATAATATTTAATACTCACAGTTATCAACAGTAATCATAAAATGTTTGCTATTCTATAAGACATTAACTTTTAAAACACTGATTTTCTACCACACAGTAATAGTAAAAGTTTGTTAGCAGTTGGGAAAAGTTTTCTGCAAAAAGCCCAAGTAAGCATTTTCAGCTTTGCAGGTCATTTGGTCTCTGTCACTCTCTTATAGCCTGAATGCAGCCAATGAGTATGTCTGTGTTCTAATAAAACTTTATTCACAAAAACAGGCAGTGAACCAGACTGAACTACAGACACTAGTTTTCCAGTCCCTGGCACAGTCTACAAATACTCTGTTGACAGTCTAAATACCTTCACATAGACATTGCAAATGATAACACCCAAGGTTTATGCATGCTAAGCAATGAAAAATACTTCGTCCGATTAATTTTTCAGCAGTTATCTATGAAGAAGTTTCATGTAGGATGGGTACCAAAATACAGCCCAAATAAAGTAGATTTGTTTGTTTTTTAAAGGCCATTTTGGAGAACATCTGTCACAGTGTTAATTGTGTTCATTCCTAACCCAGAGCACTCAGGTATTCAATAAAGATCTATTTACCAAAGCTTATTAGAGACTAATTATTTCACTGAATTAGTAGTAGTAGTGATGATAACAATAGCAAACTTCCCTTTAGATGTGTTGAGTGTTCACCACATTGTTGTTCAGGGTGCTTAATGTTAGAACTGCTTTACATGTACTATCTCAAATTCTGATAACAGTTGAAATAGACTGATTACTATTCCATCTTTTCCAAATGAGAAAATAAACTTCAGTGCTATGGCTAACACCATCCAGCAAGTAAGTGCCAGAGTTCAATTCCACATCTCAATCACATCTTGCTGACTTCTATCTACTACATGGCATCCCAACCTCTCTGTTTCTGAGGACTGGGGAAGGGGACTGTGGGTCCAGATCAGGTCAGGGACAGTGAATGTTTCTCAAAGGCCAGGGGCAAAATGGGTCTTAAGGAGAGGATTAAAAAGAGCCAAGTTACCCATTCTGAGATCTGAGGGAGTGAATAGAGTGAAGTTTATGTGCTCAGAAGTAGGGTATTGAGTAATTTTGGAAAAATTAAATGGAAAAAGTAAATTCATTAAATAATTTTAAGTATTTTTAAAAAATTAAATGCTGACTTGCAACTGAATTTCTTGTTCCCACTTGAACCTAAGCATCCAGTATAAATTCCATGGTTGTCTATGTGCTGTACTAGTGGACTACTCTTCAGTCAGAAGTTATACTTCTTTTGAAGTCATACTTCATACGTCAGTCTTTTGAAGTTAACTGCAAGTCAATTATCTCAGGCTATTAATTACTTAATGGCTGCCACATCTCACAAAAATTGTGGTGGAGGAAACACTCATAGCCAATTTAATGTTGCAACCATGCTCTCTTGCCCCAATGTTCTTCTACTGCATATCCCATTTCCAGATCTTACCGCACACACTTCCATTTCTGGCACAAATGCTACATTCTTAGTGAAGCTTTCTCTGAGCATCAGAAACAAGCATAATGTTTTCTACATCCTTATTGAGGCGATTTCTCTACATTGTTTTCTTATTTCTTATAAGTAGTAACTATAAACACTGTGTGCCTGATTACTTTTGCTAAACAATAAAGTTTTTGGAAGGCTTTCTGAGGGAATAGACCACATTATCTTCATTTTTGTACCTCTCACAGTACCTAACACATTAGCTATACAGTGCACTTTGAATAAACGAATAAACTAGTGTACCCACTGATGTTTTGTGAAGTTAACTCTAATAGAGAATTAAACTTCACAGTGATAAAAGTAAACACCCAGCTCCTGAGAAACCTCTCCAAACATATACTTGTGTGTGCATGCACACCCCTGCACAGCTGTGTGCGCACGCACACACACGTACATACACCCTTAGCATTGCTATGGGACCCTACTCCTCTCAGCATATAAACTTCGAGTTTGAGACATACAGAAGAGGCCAAAAGGGAAATTTATGTAAGCAAGAATATCCAACATTGCATGGTAAAAAGAGAAATAAAACTATTTGATCACTATGGTTCTGATTCATGCTTATCTGGCCTGTAGTTCCAGACACAACTTTGTCAAATGCTGTGAGTGTTTATTAGCATTCATTATTTTTCCCTTACTGTTCTTCAGTGTTCACAATTGTTAAATGGATAACAGAATTGGCACTAAGAAATATTAATTGAACCCCTTAGAAGAAAAATGACATTATGATAAACATAAGCAAATAGCACTGTGCTTTTATGAAGTGTTATACCCATGCTCTTTACTATATCAAATGCTGCTGGTCATCAAAAATATATGGACACTGACTTCAAGGAGCACACTAAATTGTAAAAAACTGAAAGTGGAAACCCTGCCTTACTCATTTTTATGTCCCTAATCTAGCACCATGCCTTGAACATAATGGTGAGTCAATCAATATTTTTAGGGTAAAACATGGAAAATCTATTAGATATCTACTGCTCCAAATTACCATCCTCTAGATAAGTTTATTCTCTTTAATAATTATGGCTAACCCAAATGCTTACAAGGTACCAGGGGTTCTCCCAAGCCATTCATATAGCTTTCCTCACAATATTTTCTGATATTTTAATTCTCACAATAATAGGTGAGCAAAGGGAGTCATTGAGAAGGTAGATGATTTTCCCATATTAAGTAGCACAGTCAGGATATCGAATGGGGCAGCAATTATTTCAGAGACCATCATTTAAATCACTGTATTTTCTTGCCTTCCCTGAAAAACTTTAACATACAAAAAAAGTGGTGCTTAATATTAAATAAGGTAACTCAGTTATTAAACTTGTTACACACACAGGGAAAAGAGAGCATAAAAATGATTATATTACAGATCCATTAATTAAATCAATCTTTAGAAATTTGACTTAATAGTTTTACAAAAGATATAAATTAATGATTTTATCTTAACCTTGATGTATTTTGTACTTATACAAACCATTTCTGGATTTGATGAACCATATACCTCATATTTTATCAAATCTTAATTGCTATGCCATCTATGTTTGCATTACACGACATTAGTTAGAATGTCCTTGTACCCCATTTCCAAAACCTATCAATTATTCATAAACACTCTTCATTAAAGTCATTTTAGACATTATAATTTTTCTAATTACTGGGAAAATACATTCATTTAAATACCTGAAAATACTATGTGTATACACACATAGTATTTTAAAGTATTTAAATAAATACAGACACACACACACACTCCAATATCCTATAATTAATAATCGATATTTCCAAAAACCTAGTACTTGGGTGGGAATACAGCCTACATAAACAACTTCCTAAACTGCATTCAGTCAAAAGCCACTGATAAGCAAGGGAGCTCTAAAAACACACACACACATATATTGATATCACATGATGGTGAAAATGCCAATCACAGACTCTGAATACAATTGGATAAGAAATAATAATGAAAATAACCTGCTGTGCATTAATTAACTGAACAAGATTAAAAACTGTGGTCAGATTTTTAAAATGGCTGGCTTTTGTCTTGTCTTAAAAAAATAAATCCTTCCACCCATTAAAAGTATTTTGTCCACTTGAAGATTTTAAATAAAAATCTTATGCAATTCATTTTTACTTTCTCTTTAGTCTTCAAATAAAATTTCAAACATGCTAAATGTTTGACATAGATATTTTTCATTGTTGGATAAATTTAGTCTTTTAGTCACAATAATCGTTTTTTACACAACTGGAAATAAAACAAAAAACAAGAAGTTCCAGAGACTTCTACTTTATCACTGACATCACAGAAACAATTTTAAATTCTATGCAAATAGATTTTTAAGGATTTGTCACCTGAACACATAATGCACTTCTAAAGGCTAGAAAACGAAGTACATTGTAAAGTCATTGGAGCTTCAGCCGCATTCTCAGTGGACATTAGGTATACCCATAAAAATGGTATGGGAGGGCAAGCATGATGAGATTGTCTTACAAATTTTGAAATAGAATAAAAGATGACAGACACATCAAAAGAGGACTTTCAGATCATTATCTTAATGTCTCATTACTTGTGACACTAGATACAAGGTTTAAAAAGTATCATAAATCTTACGGAGAACTCATTAAATCTTAATTTATCTGAGGAATTTGTGTTTTTACCTTGTCCATGATTGTTTTAAAATAATAATATTATAATCTTCTGCTATCATAACAAAAATAAAAACAACTGATTTATCCATAATTATTAAAAAGAAAATTCTGAGCTTCTGCTGCCATAATTAAAAATAAAAATAACTAAATTGACTTATGTTTACAATATAGGTATGAGGGCTGTCTGGAAAAAATCTAGCCATTGTCAGTAACAAGAATGGTTTGTGGCTGGATACTTTCCTGATAGCCCTTGTATATTCACATGAGTTAATTGATTTTATAATACCTTCACAACAACCAAGGAGGATTTGAGCACATAAACAAGCTGACTTGGCCAAAAGCAGCATTTGCAGAATGGTGAATCAAATTCAGGAAATACATGAAGGAAATAATAGTTAAGGTCACTAAGACAACTGGGAAGAGGAATTATCAGCTTTTCAGCTGCTTGTGGAGTTCAAACTAAGGTATCAAAAGGGTTTCAAGGAGTTCCCTGGTGGTATAGTGGCTAAGGCTTCGGCGTTGGCACTGTCAATGCTGCGGCCTGGGTTCCATTCCCAGCCAGGGAACCACGCACATAAAAAAAGAAATAAGTAAAATTAAAAAAAGGGTTTCACCATGCCCTTAGAATAAGTCCTTTCTAGTTTGGTACATTGATTATACCCAACGGATTCATTGTTGTTTTAAATTAGAATCTAACATCAATAATTTTCATGCCTACTAATATGTTTGGCAACTCCAGAGAATCAAGTATATATTCATGAGAATGTTTAAGGTAACATGGCTTCCTATTTAGAGGATGGGGAAACTTTAATAAGAGAAAAAATTTATCCTCCATCTCCCAACCTTCCTCCCCATCTCTGTCTAGTAAAACATGAAATTATGCCAGTTCTTCCTCCATGATGCCTCTAATTACAAAAGTTAGGGCAATATCACTGGTTTCTTAGCCCTGAAAATTGCTCCCATAATTACTTCCTTCCTTTTAATGGTTACTGCATACACTTACTGATGAATTAATCTTACCTTTGTAACCTTATTGTCCTGATCAATAGCTCACAATAGTGCTCACCACCAAATTCAAATTCTTCAAAATGACACTCATACTATTTCTTTAACTGACTCTACCTTAATCTTATTTCTGTCTCCCTACTCTTCTGCCAAGGTCTCAGTTCCAATCAGTTGCACCTTCAACATGTATTCCATTTACTGTAACAAGTTAGAAAAAAACTGTTCTGAATATCAACCCTTTCATTGTCAATTATACTCATATATTATGTAGTATACCTGAGCAATACAGAGAGAAACCGATTTAGCTGACTGAGAAATAAAATGTAGTTCTTCCTTTTTCAAATTCTAAGTCGATGCTGTAATCCGCAGTCAAATTTTATGCATGTGAAGCCATGACAAAATGCGCTGAGTGATCTATAGAAGTAAATTTTAAGAAGCTTGCATATTTAAAGGGGAAAACTAAAAATTTTAAGTGGCTTCCATAATGGGTTCTACTCACTTGTGTGCCTTCTTAAATGGTGTATACTGTTCAAGTAACTTTTTGTTGATGACAATGAACATCTCAAGAATTTAGAAATTACTTTTCTTAATATCTCATCAGACCCTTGGATGTGTTCTCCAATGTCTTTATTACACAATGTTTTTCATTTTGTGCTTGAAAATATCTGATAACTATTAACTGAGGCATAAATTATCCATTTTCAGAAAACACAAGTGTTAAAAGTATCTTCCTTATATTCAACAGAAACCCACACTTCTTTCAGCTTTGACCCCATTATTCCTAATTATTCCCCTACAAAGAACAAGTTTCATCTCTCATCTGGTCAACCCAAACGATTGTAAATCTTTTATTTTCCTTAATATTTATTTTTTGCTATGAAGTATCTGGTACTGTTAGTATGACTCAGTTCCCACTATCCTTTATTATGGTCAACTTTTTAATTTATTCAGAGGTAAAAAACATAACCATGCATGTCAGGATTATATGTGAAATAAGTCCAAAGTCTGAGTAAATAATTGAGAGCTGCTTCCAAGGAGTTAAAAATGGGCTTCAGTGACACGTAACTTACATATTTTCAAGATCTTCGTTCAAAACCATTAAAATTGTTATGAATAAAGTGACCTGGAATAGACTCTTACATATGTTTTCTATATACACATTTATGTTTATAGAATATATTCAAACATGCATAAAAATTTTATAATACATGCAATATAAATTGTGTTATTACATTCACTTCTTTATTATCAACCATCAAGTACACTTCACTTCAATTAGATAATTAAATCCTCTCTAGACAAGTCCTGTGAAATACTGGCCAGAATGACTGATATTGTTAGTGGACAGCAGGCCAAGACTTCCCAGGTCAATTCATTAGGGCTTTGAGCATACCAGATTTCATTTCAGCATAAGAAATCCTCATCTGTCATCCTATCATCTTCCCCATCCTTTATTAGTATTTTACTCTGAGTCTTTACTCTGAGTCCCCTTTTTTATATAATAGTCCTTCAAATTTTGTAGACTCAAGTATTTAGTCTTGGAAAAATCAGAAACAGAAGTTAATAGTACTTGTTAGATTTGTTAAAGACCTGTGGCATACAAATTGTTGGGGTGGTTATTTCTGCAAACTAAAGCTTTAAAAAGCATGGTGTTTACCTAATGAATTTATAATCTAGTAGAGATAAAAGGGACTTCTATGCAAATAATATAACCATACTCTTACATACAACATGTGTATGTGAAAGGTTGAATGAAGTCAAACTAAGGGTGAACTTATTATGCATCAAGTTGACAATGCACTGTGGAATTGTATGCCTGAAACCTATGTAATCCTTGCTAACAGATGTCACCCCAATAAGTCTAACAATAAAAATGAATTAAAAAAAATATTGTGGTTGCTTCCATAGAAAATTTTAATAAGCTTTCATCTTTAAAATAATTTAAAAAAATTTTTAAAAGCATCCTCAAGTGTTTTAATCACTTCTGCCCATTAATGGTGCTGATGTTGATGTACAGATGAGTTTGCTAGGTCCAGAGCATGGATTGCTTCTACAGTCAATTAGATGGAGGCCAATTGCAATGGAGCTAGATTATATAGAAGTGTCAAAAAAAGCAGTATCCAAAGGTGATGTCAGAAGCTTCCAAATTGCCCCCTTCCTCATAATTTTTTTAAATCTACCAGTTTAAAACAAATCTAAATAATCATCTTGCAAGGAGTTTGTAACAAGAGAGATACTCGTAAGTCAAAACTGAAACAAAACACGTACTCTTAACCTTTGTAAATGCTGAGCCTTTCCCAAAGTTTTGTACAGTGCCTTGCACAAATAAGAATATTTACTGAGTAAAAGGAAATAATATGCTATTGATTGCTAAGGCTAGCATACATCTAAGATGGTTCATTGGAAGATGCAACTAACTGAAGCCATATTTTCACATTTAGACTGGCATTTCAATTTTTTTTTCTATTTAAAACTATTAATACTTTCAATATTTGCTTGAGTCAGTGCCATCAATACATTTGAAATAATGACACACAAAAAATCACCAAAAATGAAAGAAAAAGTTATAGTGGCTCATCTTTTCCAGAGTGGGGAAAAATCAGCTCTCACTCATGCTCAAGTCAATTATCCACTCATGAATTAAGGCATTTATGAAAAACCTCTAGTACAAACGATTCATGGTGTCCTGATAATTTCCAACACCTGCAGATATATCCAAAAGGCAGTAGGTAGTGTTTATCTGATATAGTGTTGATATTTATCTGCTGCTTCAAATGGCGGATAGAGGGCCAAAGGCGAGCACACCACACAATCAAATGTGACTGGCGGAGGCAGCATTAACCTGGCTGTGATTTTCCACTTCCCCAAGCAGGGCATAATATAATCAACATGTTAGTTCTTTCCTTAGAGAGTTCTAAAACATTTAAGGCAACCTCACCTTATTTGTCTAGAATGACACATAATGACATCTTCCAAAACTTCCAGAAAGAAAACCATCTCTGATGTTGCAAGTTTTATTTGATAAGAAGACCATATTCCAAACTGTTCATAAGAAAAGGAACATTTCTTAAGAGAACAGTATAAATGGGGGTGGGGGAATCTTAGAAATAGGTTTTTATCAATAAATCATTTTTATTTGCACTGGTTAAAGGAAATCAGTTCAAATGAGTTTCACAATTCTTTGATATTTTCCTCTCATAAATATATGCCTTCTTTGCTCTTATTACTAAACTTCACAATAATATACTGTTTCTCCTTTTACTCTTATGAGAGTAGTACCTTGAGAGCCACACAAAATGAACTTTCCAACTTGTTTCATATTTTCCACAGAGCTGAGAAGGAGGTAATAAGAGGTATTTATATGAATGTAATTTTCTTTGCATTTGGTGAGCATATTCTTCTTTGTCTGTTATTTCTGTATCCACATATTAAATATAAAAAAATTCTCTTTTAAAGTGACTCTTTACCATGTGTGATGAATACATGCTGTGCAGCTGCACCTGTTTTAAAGATGAAAGTAAAAATGCACATATACATATAATCAAACTTCAATCATGACGAGTTGATTAATCAATGGAATTTTGAGAACAGTATTGCTACTTGATACACCTGAGGCATAGTATGAAACCTGAGATCTGTCATTCCCTGTCTACATTTGCCTTTGGACATAACAAATTTGTCTGAACCCAAGACACATTGATGGTAAGATTCAATGTTATTTTATGTTCAAGTAAGCAAGAAAAGCATTGCTAATTCACTGTAAAATAAAATAGTTCTCAATTTCAGAGATGTCAAAATGTGAGGAGAGAAAGTACATTTTAGAATGTGTGAAATACATTAAGCATCCTCTTTAGCCTGAGGAACTTGTGTGATGGTAGCAATCGTGACTTTATTCCAGACTCAAAGATAGCATGTAGACACTGAAAAAGATTGCAGGAAAAGAAGAGATGCTTTATTTCCCCCTTCCTGCCTCTGTCACTAATTTTTAGTGTTTTGGGGAGAGTAATTACCAATACTATCCAAAGTGGCAGCTACATACCACCTGTGTTCTTAGATGAGCTACTTTCAATTTTTACCTTATGGGAGTTTCCTTATTCAAGTAGGCAGAAAAGTAAAATCTGCTCTGTTTCCCAGCCTAAGGAACCAAGTAAAATAATAAATTTTACCGTATGCTGAGATATGACACAGCTGTACATCATGACAAATAATAATGTGGATGTTCAGCACTGGTTTCTGAGCTCTCTGGGGTGAGGAAGGAATGCAGAGTAATTATTCAATATAACCAGTAACACAAGGGGCCAAATGTTATTTACTATTTTCAGAGAGTACATTTTTATGCAGATATATACATAAATATATGTCCAAAGACATGATAATAAATGAATAAAAAATCTCACTGGAAATTCTCAGTATATTTCTTACTGATAGAATTCTTCATCAGCCTTACAGAGGACATAGCACACATGACAAGGTCAGACAATGGGGTTAGGATTAATACTGTTAGAGCCAAAAAGAAGAGGAAAACATCTATAAAAGAATGTTTTGGCAGAGGCAGAGTTTCTGAGAAGTGTCTCAAAAATTTAATTTGGCAAATTCTTTGCAAATCTGTATTGGAGTCACCACATTTTTTCGGGGGGAGGGCACGAAATAGTCAAAGCAGCATGCACTGATTGAAGAATATGATGTCATCAATCCCATGATTGTACAATTGAAAAGAAATGCTGAATTCTGGTGATGCAAAATTTTTATTGTAAAGAGAAGGAAACTGACATTGAAAGGAATTAAGTATGTACATCCATTTTCATACATAAAGCTAGCAGCATAGCCAAAGTTAAAAGCACTTAGTTAAGGTCTCCCTGTCTTTCATCCAAAAGCACTGCTGTAATATAATATATATGCACACATGCAAACACACATACAGTTATTATTACATTATATTCAGAAATACACAAAACAGGCATTTTCAATATTCACTGTTACAGTTACAGTGATCGAAATGGAGCCTATTATCTAGTCTGTAACCCTGAGAAGTTTCTCTATACTATTTTTTTATCCACATAGGAAATCATCTAAAATACTGTATGTCTTCAGGTATGTAAAAAAAAAAAATCAAACTACAGTGTGAACAATCTTATGGAAGTCACAGAATGCTTGATTAGGTATAAACCATAGAGAATATCAATTACAATTTTCTCACTTTTATAGCTGAAGAGGCTGTGGCTCAATGGTTAAGGGATTTGCTCAAGGTAACTCAATTTGTTCAAAGCAAATCAATGCAGGTGACCTACATTTGGCTAATTATAAACATACTGCGCAAATATATGTGAAGTACACTCTCTCCCCTACAAATGCCAAGTTACTTAAACTCTGTTCTATCCAGCCTCTGTGTCTAGGACCAAACTCAGCCTGCCTCTTAGACTCTGCTGAATGTTCAGGCATGTGAGACCATCACAGGCCATACTTGGTATCAGATTCATTCACAAGAATATAAGACAGGAGCTCAGCAGGTAGGCAGTGTGAGGCATTCCTTATCAATAAAAGTCTGTTAACTGTTCACGTAGCCATCCATGTGATACTCTTTTGACCCTCCAGAAGAAACATAAGGTCCGTATTGGCCAGGTGTGGGAGTCTCCCTGGCTACAAAGCCTTATGCCATATAAGAGCCAGTACCTCCTGTAACAGCTCCATGACAGAGCTTCCAGTTTTGAAAGTCACAGCACTACACGAAGCTCAAAGCTACTGCCTCCCCAGAAGCTATTTAAAGTTCTCTCAGTCCTGCTACAATTTTCTAATCATTGATCATTTTTATGATAACCAATGTTGTCTTCTAGTATACTTGTCATACTATCATCATCAGGTTTCCAGGTCAAACTGGCATGCAGAGGACAAATTTTTTTAATTGGGGTGACATCTGTTAGCAAGGATTACAAATTTTATTTTTAACTTAGCAATGCATCCTCATGACCCTTAAAGAATTAAAATCCTTTTGAAACATTTTGTCCAAGCTCAAGATTGGATATTACTCAAAAATCTACTTGAGGATAGGAAATATAGTCAATAATATCATAATATCTTTGTATGGTGACAAATGGTTACTAGATTCAATGTGGTACTCACTTTGTAACATATGCTACTATCAAATCACTATGTTGCACACCTGAAACGGATGTTAATACTGTATTTCAACTAGATTTTCATTAAAAAAGAATCTTAAAAAATTAAAAAAAATAAAGCAGTTCTGTTTATAGCTTCTGAATAGGTTAAACTCCTAGAACATGTCCTTAGTCATCTTCTATTAAAAAGTATTCAGTGACTAAAATGTCATCAGATACTATTCTAGGCACAGTGTAAAATACATAGAAATACCCTTCTTTCAGAGAGCATATAGTCTAGAAAAGTAGAATAGTCTAAATGAATGAATAAATGGATGGATGGATGATATACTACGCTAGTAAGTGATGAATACTAAGGAAAATAGAAAACTGTAGACATGATATGATGAGACCTTGGGGCTATAAGAGGATGTTACAACTTTAAATAAAGTGGTATGGTTTTTCCTCACTGTGACTTTTGGACAAAGACTTGAAATAGATGAAGTAAAAGAAAGCAATATGGATACATATGGCAGAAGAAAGAGCTTTACAAAGAGCATCAAATGAGAGTGTACTTGAAGTCAAGGAACCACAAGCCAGTATGATTGGAACAAAAATAACTAGAAGAGTTAGGAAAGGGGGTCAAATAGACAACCCATCTTCCTGAAACTGTTCTCTTATTTTACAGGGTAGTTTCATTATTCAATTTCTTCTCTTCTATCCCAGGATGGAAAAGTCTACCTTTGAACATGAAAAATATCAATGAGGGACATTAAATTTAACTCAAAATGGATAATGGAAAAAGAGCTAAATTTAAAAGCTAAAACTTAAAGAAAATATGGGAGTAAATGTTTGTGACTTGGATTAGTCAATGATTTCTTAGACATAATACCAAAATTATAAGCAATAAAATAAAATATCAATAAAGTACACTTCATCAACATTTAAAACATTTGTGCTTCAAATGACATTATCAATAAAGTGAAAAGACAATCCACAGAACTGTTGGAAATATTTTCCAATCACACATATGGGAGTAGTATCAAGGATATGTAAAGAACATTTACAACTTAATGATAAAGACAAATAACCCCATTTTAAAATGGGCAAGGCATATGAATAGGCATTTCTTCTAAGAAAATACACAAATGGCCAATAATCACATGAAACTATGTCCAACATCATTAGTCATCAGGGAAATGCAAAGCAAAACTACAATGAGAGCTCTCCACTAGATGGCTATAGTATTAATAATAATAAAAAATAACAACTGTTGATAAGGAAGGTAGAGAAATTGGGATCCTCATACATTACATAGTGGAAATATAAATAGCACAACCAGTTTTAAAAAGTTTTGATACCTCCTCAGAATGTTAAATACAGAGTTACAATGTGACCAACCAATTCTACTTCTAGATATATACTGAAGATAAATGAAAACATACATCCACATACAAGAAAAACTTGTAAGTAAATTATTCAGAGCAGCATTATAATAGTCAAAAAGTAGAAATGACCCAAATGACAATCAACTGATGAAAAGATAAATAAAATACAGTATATCCATTCAATGGAATGTTACTTAGCATTAAATGGAATGCAGTATTGATACATGTTTCAACATAGATGTATTTCACAAACATTACGTTGAGTGAAAGAATTCAGTCATAAGTTATCACACATCATAAGATACCACTTATAGACAAAGTACAGAATAAGCAAATATATTGAAACCAAAAGTAGATTACTAGTTGCCTATGGCTTGGGGTTGTTGTGAGCAATTAAGGGTGAACTGTAATATGTACCATGTTTCTTTTTGTGATGATGAAAATATTATAAAATTGAATATGGTGATAGTTGCACAACTGCAAATATACTAAAAATCACTGAATTGTACATTCTAAGGGAGTGAATCGTATGGTGTATGAAATGTATCTCAATAAATCAGTTACCAAAACAGAAATTTTTAATGCCAAGGGGGAAAATGTCCATACCAGCAATCAAGCAGACTAACACCAATGAACCCTTCAGGTATGGGGTAATGCACTATACTCAAAGTACCATAAAGATGAATTTTTCAATGTAGTTTGACTGTGATTTACTTATACTGAAAATATTTAACTGTCAAATCTATTTCTCTATAGAATTCTTTTTAAATGATGGAAGAAAAATAAAACTAATGACTGACAACCAGATACATTCAACTACGGAATAAGGATATTGGTAGAAGACACTCTCCAACACTGTCTCTACATGGTTCAGAAAACTGAACTTTTAGGCAGATATCATGGTGACCACTGAGGTATAAAGGGGGAGAACCCTCCAGTGGAAAAAGCCTGAGTTTGTTTCTCCAAGTTCTGCCTACACAGTAAAGGATCTGGGACAGTAAAAACAAACCAATGAAAATTAAGATGCATAAATTCAAGCTGAATATCCATGGACACATACCATGTCCACAGCCTAAAAATGAAGAGATTACTGACATATGATTAATGCACATTTGAAGAAAATGCGCTGGCTCATGAAAATACAAAAGATCAATTCTTGGAATTAGTGAATTACTTAATTAACTCTTTGACTTAATTCATCCAACAAATCATACAGAGAAAGGCGTATAATGTTAGGGTATGAACAAAAAGGAGGTACTTGGACCAAGCACTTAGGAATACAAGTCTGGGAGTAGAAATGACTAAGGAAGATTTGCATCAGCTTTAAAATTTGAGATAACTTTGGCACTTTGAAAATAAAAATGTTCATATGGAATACTTCCATTTTTATAAGAAAATAATCCAAATACTTATGCTATTATTTTAGGACTGAATTTCCCCCTTTTACTTCTTTCCCATTGTTTTTTCTTAATGATATTTTTCTTACTTAACATATTAGTATTGTAAATAAGCTGAATTGCAAAAAAATTGTAAACTTATATACACAATGGTAAAAATTAGAAATACAAAAGTCTACTAGTTCTTTTTCTCAAGGCACCCATAAAGAAATTTCGCCTTCAATACACTGTTTTATACTTAGGCTAATTGCTTGTTCTATTACTAACATTTAACAGGAAACAGAGCAAAAGTAAAACATTACTTCTCCAAAACACTAGCACTTGAATTTAAAGATATATTTATTCATATCAATAAAACACAGAAGCACAAATTTCTTTTCAGTAGAAGAGCAAAAATCAAGAAACTCTTAAATTATAAAATTTTCTTCATTAAATTGCAAGATAATTATGAGACTGTTGGCCACAAACAAATAGTCAGCCAAATATTTCTCCACCAAAATAGGTTTATTTGGGAAGAATAAAGAATTGCAATACAGAAGACTCAAGTCCACTAAAACAAAGGAGAGGAGACTCTTATAGAAGGGAAGGGGAAGTTGAGGAGTTCTTCCTACTGTGCTTTGCAACTGGGGGTCTTAAGAACTCCACCTTCTGACCTCCCTACTTATTTTCAATAAGGTTTCTCTTTACTAATCTTTCACAAGACATTGTTTAAAAAATAAAGATTCTTTAGAATTGAGATGGGACGGAGCCCTGGGAGAAAGATATTTGCAAAGAAGAACAAAATAAAATAATTTTAACATGATGAATGCAAATAACAAAATGCAAGTTATGTATTTCATTAGAAACCCTTTCTAACTCAGTTTATGTACCCACTACATATACATGGGACTTAGGCTGTACCTATGTGAAAAATATATCGTAAAAATTACCACTTAAGGAAAAGTGTTAAATATTTTCAGAAGTCTCTCACTAGGTGTAATTACATATACTCATATATGTAAATCCAACTTTATGTTAAATGTAAAAGTGATAACACTGAAAAATAAGTTTGTGTGGTTATTACTTATTTTGATAGGCAATAAAATACTAAATAATGAAAATCAATTCAATTACATTTTAATCATTTTCAATGAGCTATGTAATACTTTTCCAAATAAAATTTCCAAGTTTCATTTAACAATTTATACATCATTAACTGAGTAATTATAATTAATTTGAAACAGTGTGGTTAAATATTTATTGATAATAGCAAATAAAATATTGCTCAAGTTATATTTTGTATTTACTGATTTTAATAATGGGATTTGGAGGAAAATATTTTAATAACTTAAAATTGAATAATTTATACACTCTAGGAAATGCATTCATAATAAACCAAAAATACATAATTTTATCTGTAAAGAAAAGTACTTAAATTCTAAATATTTTCATATATAACACTTACTGCCTAATTGAATTGAAAAATTTTCCCACAGCTTTACTCTTTAGAGTTGAAAATAGCTCAATTTTCAAACTTTCTAACAAAACAGGAGCCCATCACAAGTGACAGGGGGAGAGAAATAAAATTCCAACTTGGTTAGAATTAACTGTAAAAGGAAACACTGTTTAAAATAGAGAAGGATGGTGTAAAGCAGGCCGTTTCCTTAATTTATTTTATATTAACCAAGTTAAAACAATTAATGTAAATAATTACAATACCTATGATGTATCACTCATTTAATTACACATGTATTTAAAAAAAAAAAACCACCCCACCAAAATATCCAGTGATATTATAGCACAACTTACAGCTGGTATTTCCCTAGAAACTGAAACACCTTTCTCAATTTACTTTTGCAAAAAAAAAAAAAAAAAAAACATGGTCAAGTTTCTAACATACATTCAAGAGTTTTCAAAATTTTTATTATACTTAGAAATTAATTTTTTGATATGAGTTAAAGTTAATATATACTTTATACATAGTGCCCAGGAGAAATGGAAAGACTGAAGATTCTTAAGCCCAAGTGCCACTATATAATATATCCATTACATGTAAAAACCATTAACTATTGGAAGAAGCAAGATGAACAAAAGTCCTAGTGTGGAGCTAAGCTGTCCATAAAATACTCTCACCTTTGTTACTTAAGCCTTTAATAAGATATTACTGCAAGAATATGAATTAACTCTCTTCCTTTAAAAAGCACAACCAAAATATTGCCTTACTTTCATTTTGTTACACTAGAACACAGAGGGGGAAAAAGAACTATTTATGAAGTTTACATGGTGAAAAATCCTCTTCTAAAAACATATCAATATTAGAAGGACAGAGCTACTTTACAAATTCTTCTTATTCAGCATAAAAATTATTTATCATCTATTTTGAAATAAGTAGATAAAAATCATTGTGTAAACCAGTTGCACTTCAAAAGCAAACATCTGTATGATCTACAAACATGAAAAATCATTCCCAGGCCTTAAATTCTGGAAGTTTATTTCTTGGTGGCAGAGAACAAAGGTATTATTCATGATTGTTCAGTGAAGAAAGACAGCTACTAAATAATCATCGGGCTGTCTAGCTGCCTTTCAACATGTTTCTCAGAATAGTCATGTATATGATGGGATGTGTTATAAGTCTGATTTCAAAGATCCGTTACTGCCATGGTGACTGCAATGAAGGATGAAGAGGAGAGAAAGATGATACTCTGGATATAGCCACATCCAGCTCCTAACATAAAATTTTCATATTCTCATTGGTTGTTTCAGTGAAATGTCAACCAGAATGAGGGTCTCTGGTAGCCCCACAATCTCAAATAGTTAAATAGCATTTCACACCTGAAAACAAACAGTACAACTTCTACTGACTTCACCCTTCAGACATTCATTTATTCAGAGTTCTAATTCTAAGACAGGGAAAACTCTAAACCCTGGGGATATGATGCAGATTATTTTTACGGATGAAGATAAACAACAAACCTATAAGTAAAATAAAAAAGATTTTACTGAGTGTCAATTCCTCACCAACAATTATAATAAGTTGAAGTGATTAAGAGTGACCAGTAGCAACCATAGCTTAGATAGCAAAGTCCTTTCCAAGAAAGTGTCATTTAAGCTAAAACCTGAAAGACAAAGGGAAGCTTACATCCTGAGTATCTGCAGTAGGAAAATTTCAAGCAGGGGAACACCTAGTATAGAAAGACTCTAGGGGAAAAGACAGCTGGTCCTGAGGCTAGAGTGCAGAGAAGGCTGAGTCGTATTATTTGTTCTGTCTATTAAATGGTTATTTCATCTGTAGAGGGAGAATGGAAATTTAATTACAGGGTGACAGAAATAGAAAGATCTTATAAGAAACAACTACATTAACCTAGGTGAGAAACTGAGAGAATAAGGTAGTGATCATGAAGAAACAAAAGTGGAGAACTTTGGGATATCTGAGGTAGAGACAAGAGGAACTGATAAATTATACATAAAGTTTATAAAAGTATATATAAATTTGACATTAGTCATTGTGTTATAATGCACTATACTGAGTTGGGGAGCTTGAAAAAGTACCAGGTTAAGCAGGTTTATGTGCTTCTATTTATTTGGGGAGGGCTGTTAGGAGAAAATCAACAGATCTGTTAAGTTTGAGATTCATCTCAGATACATACCCTAATGGGTATGCCAAATAGGCTGCTTGAGAAATAAATTTCAGTGTAAAAAACAAGTTAAAATTAAATATAAAAAAATGTTGAGGGCCATCTGCATATAGTTGGCATTTAAAGCCATTAGATTGAGTGAGTTAACCTAGAAAAAGTATAAAGACAGGACTCACACTGACATTTGGAGGTGGAGAAATGATGAGAAATGGAGACTGAGAAGGAAGAAAATGAGGACATTTTTATGCAATTCAGAGAAAAGAGAGCTTTTACAGAAGGATCAAGTGGTCAGCTGTACCAAATTCTGCTCAGAAATCAAATATAGGAGAGACATGACAATTGGATTGCAACACAATGGTCATTTGGACTTAGGATATTAAAAAAAAAAAAAAAGACAAGGGAAAAAGGAAAAAAAAAAACACCATCTTTGTGAGGAAAACAGACCTAATGAACCAAATTGAAGGACAGCTATGAGGTAAGCTACTACAATATAAACTATAAATAATTCCTTCAAGATTTTGAGTTAGCATGCCTGTGTATCAAAAGTTTATTTTAGCAGCTTGCAGCGTCACAAGCAAATGTAAGTTCCTGATGTGACTACTCCAACAGTCCTTTTGATCAACAGTCTCCCCGGCCACCCAGAGTCTCTATGCCTCATGAGACCCCTTAGATAAGACCCTCATGGGGATTACCAAAACCCCACTCTTTTGGTTTGAATTGACCAATCTGGCCTGGCTCTAAGAACTGCAAAGCACTCTACTCATGGACCCTAATAAAACATGTGTCCCATGGCCTGCACTCTGTCTGCACTCTGTCTGCACTCTGCCTTGACCTGCCTCGAGTGGTGGATCACCATGAACTTCCTCCCAGGCCTGTAATAAACTTCCCTATTTAAAAGTCTCTTTTTGTCTCTTGTTGAACCAAGGCTCACCATCCAGAACCCTGTGCTCCACTTAACAAATGTTATTTTAACAAAGTCTTAACTCTCTCTCTTTCCCTCTCTCTCCCTCTCTCTCCCTCTCCCTCTCTCTCTCTCTCTCTCTCTCTCTCTCTCTCTCTCTCTCTCTCTCTCTCTGTGTGTGTGTGTGTGTTGGGGGAGGGCAGGAAGGGGAGGAAGGAGAGTATAAAACCAAGGCAATACCTGGAAGAGAAAAGAGGATCAAAAGAACATATTATTGTTTTCATTTTTTTAAGTTAAAAGGTACCAAAACATATTTGTACATTCAAAGAAATTGATATCAAAGGACAAGGGAGATAATTTCAGGATAAACTGCATGGATAAGTGGAGCAGAAATGAACTTGAGTTTCCAACTAGAAGGGCTAGGCTTGAAGTGAGAGCAGGTAAACTGTCATCCACACTAAAATATCAGAACGGGTCAAGAAATTAGGTTTAGAACCAAATGAGTTGGTAGATTTGCAGGTGGATGGATGAAGGAACTCAGGTGTGATGACTTTTCCTTGATGTAATAAGATGCAAGGTTAGCCATGTGGGAAGCAGGATCTGTTCTGAGAGGGAGGTTTGAAGAGAAAGGAGAAGGTGTAAAATCATTTTGGAGAATAGGAAACAGAAATGGAATAGGATGCCTGGGGATGTTGAGCAGTCATTTGAGAGGTGTGGCTATAAATTTAAAATGAGATCAGTTAATGATATTTAACTATTTGCATGCAGGCTTTGAGATGCGTTGTGAAGCAAGGCTGTAATTCACGATTTACAAAATGATTTCAGAAGAAAAAAAGAGATTTATCTTGAGATTATACAGGAGGTTTTCTCTTTGTGCTGGCCACATTTTTTTTGTAATGGCAAGGAATGTGCAGTATCTGTACCAGTTGATTGCTATTGTTTTAAAATATCAATTGAGTATTTTGAGGAAAAACAACTAAAATATAAAATGGATTGTTTTTGCATATAACTTGGATCCCAAATAGCTTGTATAATTCTCAAAACAATGTATTATATTATTAGATGTTTGATCTTTAAGCAAAATAGAGGCAATCCTGGGAGAATCACTAGCACTTGAGAACAATGCTGTTCAATAGAACTTGCTACAGTAATGGAAGTGCCTCTCTGTGCTTGCTGTTCAATATGGTAGCCACTTGGCACATAAGGCTTTTGTGTACTTGAATATGTCTAATATGACAAATGAACTGATTTTTCATTTTAATCAATTATAATTAACTTACATTTAAATAGCCACAGGTGGCTAATGACTACCTTACTGAACAGTTCAGCAACTGGATCACCTATCCATCTGCCACCCATCCACCACCAAGTGTGTGCTAGTTATTTGAAAAGCAGACTTTCAATGGCCAAATAGTTGCAAGATAGAATTCCTTTGGTTCATTAATTTAGATCAGTACTTCTAAAACATCAGTACCCTTGATTATCTGGTACAGCGTCATAGATACAAAACCATAAATGAACAGGTGACTCACAAGATTTTCTATGGTAGTTTTAACTATTGGCAATTTTCACATTATAAATTATAAATTCACATTAAAGCCTGATTGCCCACTCTCTCACTCATTTCAACACTATAAAGTGCTATGTGCTGAGAATTAACTTCAAGAACTAATACAGAAATATTTGGCAATAAGTGATGAATCAGGTGGACAATACTGCCATGTACCACAAATGACTTAGCCCTCCAAATTACAAATACATAGTTAATTTTATATAATTATCTCCTCATTGGGGAATTTAAATATTAATTCAAATGTATTAATCTGCTTTATCTTTGGTATTAAATTTTATATTTAAATATTAATGCTTCCTTCCAGCCATCATATGGAAATTTTAAAACACCATAATAACACTCAGAACCCCAACAAAAATGCAAGGATTTGGAGGACCTGCAAATTACCTTTCTCATTTACATCAATTTTGTAACTTTTTCCATAATGTACATAAATGAAATGAAAAGAAATTCCTTCAACCATGTGGTTTACTAAAAGTCAAAATGACAAAAGTTATCTATAGCAACATTTATTATGATAGACAAAAGACTGACTAATTTCACTATAAAGAAAACCAGAGTATGAAATGATCTGGAAAAAAATTCACATGCCTTTGCTTCTTTTAGCTCAAAAGTAATCTATTTTCCTCATTTGAATATTCCAGTAGTATAAATAAAATTTACTTTTCCATTTATATTTTCAAGTCCTTCTTATTAAAATGTTTGTATTCCCAATATGTATCTAATCTCCTGGGTGTTTCACATGAGAGCTGTATGAATCTTGCCCTTACAAATTCAGAGGATCCCTTCAGTTTTCCAGGATCCATATTTGAACACTCTTTGAAAATTTTCTAGAAAAGGAACCTGGAGAAGCAAAGCACAAAAATTGTGTCTATCAACATGTTAGTCTGGAGTCTCTAGGTACTTCTGGGAAAACTTCACGAGTCCCACAATTTCATATGTCACTCAGCATTCATAGATAGAATAAAAATATGGTTGATGTGCACTTAATCAGATGTGTGAATCAGTATCATAATTAATTAGTGATATTCAAATTAGGTTTACTGCTACTGAATTGTTTTTATGGATTTCTGCTATTAATGGGTGTTAAAATTTAATCTGTTAACATGTGAAATCTTCTCTAAAAATGACCTTTAAAATGGAGCCCTTATTTTTTAAAAATTGGTAAACCAAATGATGTACCACAGATTTCTTTTCAAATGGCATAGCAAATGGATTAATGCTAACATGTAGTTTATTTTAACAGGATTTTAAAACAGAGTTATGCTTTCTTGCTGTTGTTGTTGTTGTTGTTGCTGCTGCTGTTGTTTTTAGTGAGGGCGCTAAGAATTGAAGTTTTGTATACATGAGTCATTTGAATAAGACACCATGTTCAACTAGAGATCTCACCCCAAAGATCAATTAATAGGAACAGCACCAGGTGTTAACTTCATGTATTGGACTATTATATTACATATAACTTCTTTAAACTATCACTCCCAATGCTCTAGTAACTGTGAAATGACCATACCACTTAGAAGTTTGAGCCAATTGTCTTCAAAAAATAAAGTTGAGGATACTTTATATATATCAAGATTTTACTAACAATACCTTTTCATCGATTAATTATCCCTTGAATTCAATGGAAAATTTACTTATGAATATAAAGATAAAACTGGTTCATTATAGCTTTTAATTGAAAATGTTATTGAAAGTATCCAAGGATATCTAAACCATTAAGAAAATTGTTCAGTAGCAAGTGGCAGGTAATAGCACTATTAATAGCAGAAACTATTAGAACAATAGAACAATGCATCTTGACATAAGACCTTAAATTTAATTTTCAACAACAAAAGTCCTATTTTTCTAACTTAATTTTTAAAAAATCATTATTACATGTTCTCCAGACAATAAAACCAATAACTACCGTGAATGTAAAGAACTTTGATAAAGCATGAATACTTACATTACTTTAATAATTTTTATAAAATTGTAACTCAAGCAAGTTTTTAGTTTTTTCCTCCCATGTAATTATGGAAATGTGCAAACATATAGAAAAGTTGGATATACCCACCATCTATGTTGTACAATTAACATTTTATTATACTTGCCTTATCATATATACATACAGATTTCAGGATTAATCTAATCTCTTTATACAATACATCATCTGTATGTTACATTATGTGTTCACCGCCCATAGTCAGTTCTCTTCCCCTCACCATGTTCTTGACTGCCCCCCATCTTCCCCACCACCCTCCCCACTTACCCTCAGGAAACCACTAAATAAATTTAACGTTAAAAAATAAAATAAAAGAATTAATGCAACTGACAGTGTTACTAAAACTTTATGAAGCCAAGGACCAAAACTGTTGGGAATGATGGATTCATGGCCAAGCTGTATTATTTTAATTCCAGAAAATATGTAAAAAGGCAAACCATTTCTGAACCGAATGAGACAATAATTATACCTGGCAATAGAAGTAGGATTTCATAATTACAAATAGGGACAAATATTTTAAATTACAGCAGAAAGCCTGTATTCAAATTCTTTCCTTTACTTTCTGCATTAGCAAAGGCATCTGCTATGTGCTGAGGATGAACAGTTCCTATTTCACTTCTTATTAAGAAGGAATGCACACACCAATTGCACATTGTGTGAACACACTGCCCAAGTGATAAGCACTGAGTTTGTCACCATTGGAGGCTGATGATCATTTTTCTATTGAAATTTGACACTAACTTTTTGAAATGTGAAAATAACATTATTGGTTTTGATCCTCTGAATTCTACCAGGGTAGAATGAAACTTGACAATCTAGTTTCAACCTACTTGTTGTACAAGAAACTGAGGTTGTGAGGGCATATAAGTTACTCAACAGAGTACCTCCTCAGGTAAGAACACAATGATTTTCAATCACACCTGACTTCTGCGAGTGTTTTTCTTCTGTTTACAATGCTTAAAAGAAAAAACCTAGTTGGGTCCCATATCTTAAACACAGTAAAGGTATAGATATCATACACCAGATTTTCACAGGTTTCCTTACAAATTAAATATCTTCAGAATATTTGTTATGTGCAAGTATTATGCTAAGCAGGGAAGGGGATATAAAAATGTTCAGTGGCTACATTTCAGATGGGGTCAAATACATGCACATAAAAATGCAAGGAAGTATGTACTCGTATAAGAGTAAAAATTGAAAAAGTATAAAGGAGTTAAGGTTAAATGCCTTCATAGAGGGTTTAGGGATTTCACATTGTATTTATACACAATTAAGTTTAATTTAGACAAATTTACATCTGATGAAATCTTAAGACAGGACACAGACTTCATTATATTTGAAAATCTAGGCTCATGTAAAATAATAAATCTTTAATGAATATAGCAAATATTTTTAAAACCTCCTTTAAAATATAGCAGATCAGCATTGTTTTCTTTTTTAAAAACTCTACCTATTCTAATTTATACCACTCTTTTAACAAAAGGGCTATAACTTGACATTATTTCCCACATGAAACATGGAAGTGGGGGCAAGTAAAGATGGAAGAAAGCTACTCCTTATTTCTTCTTAGTTATTGACCATTACATTACAATCCAAGGCAAGTTTCCTTCACCAAAAAACAATTAACATGATGATAAAATAAAATCTCACAAGTACAGTAAGTCCTCACTTGTCATCAATAGGTTCTGCAACTTCAAGCAAAACTATGTAGAATGAAAACAACTTTACCATAGGCTAATGAATACAGACAAGAGTGAAGTTCCTATGGCATCTCATCAAAGTTATAATGAAAAGATGTTGAATGAAACATTGTGATTTGAAGACCTTCTCTGTAAGGACTTGTTCATTCCAAAGTGAGTGTTGTTTTTTTTGTTGGTTGGTTGGTTGGTTGTTTTGTTTAACTGTAGGAAAACTGTTAACTTGTGTTAAATGCGCCCAATTTGATACAACAGTTAGTGGTTTGAAATGCCACAGGTTCCACACAAGTCAGTTATCTTTCCAACAACAGTACTAGAGGTGCTTCTTTATTTTTGACTTTATAAAGTTAACCAAAGGATTAAATGAAAAGAAACCCACAGAGTGAATCCACATATGCTGCTGGCAGAACACTTAGCCAGGAGCAGGCAGCATAATGCTCTTACTTAACTTGAAAGGACCCCTCTCTGTTCCCCCCAGTGTGCTTCGCTGTAGTTGCTATCTAATGTTGGCTTGTTCCTAAAGGCAAGTGGCTTCCTTGAACTTGCTGGCCACACAGCAAGGTGGTTTTTAGGGAGCAATAGATTGAGGAAAAGAGAGAGGGCAGGAGGAATAGAAAGAAAAGAGGGAGTGTGGGTCCAACCAGACAGGGCATATACTTCCCATGAATTTTAGAAATCTTGCATTTTCACCTTGCGATACTTCAGAATTGGCTTAATCTAAGAATCATCTTTTATTTTTTTCCCCATTATTACATTTTGAAACTCAGGTTGCATCTTGTAATTAATATCCATTATCTAACATAATGATTATTTCCCTCAAAACTATCATTTCAACGGTGGAATGATCAAATTCAATCACTGTGGGTATTCACATTTAGTCTTTAAATTACAGTCTGTCTCAACTCCATAGACTTTGGAAACTGCAGTTTTATTGCTCTATTTTTCACTCCCATTTCTAGATGAATCAACATAACCGTCCATTGTGTGGAGAAGAAGCTTTCTGCTCCACTCTCCACATTCTAATCTCAGGCCCACCCTCAAGCAGGATGCTTTGACTCCCCTCCACCTCCATCCCTCTCAAGAAGGCAGCATCCCTATTCTTACTAGTCAGAACTGGACAAACAAGGAACTAGAATTTATTATTAGATTGGGTTAGCTTCTCTCAAAGAAAGAACCGAGCCAGGGGATTTCTCTTTCAGAAACACATATAAGATAGTGCCTCTGTGTGTAAAAAACCATAGAAAAACTGCTAGCTAGGAATGAGAACTGCCTAGACACTGTTTCTGCTTTATCATGAGCCACTGCTGGCCCATTTATCTTCAATTAATGGGCCGGCAGCGGAAGGCCTTATTTTAGGCTCAGGCAGAGCAGTTTGTTGATCCAGCTATTGTTAACAGAGTCTTGCATTCTGGTAGGTATTGGATGACTGCCAGACATTAATAAATCGAGTGCTTTGGTCACCATTTAGCTATCAGCTCTTTGTATGTAAGTTTTGAAGGAAGAATAGGTTAAGTCTTAGCCTGGAACCACAACATCCAAAATTACAAAAGCTGCAAGTGTAGTAGGACTGTTTTTGCTGCTGCTGATGCCAGAAGAAGGAATTTTTAGACATTTATAGCTCTGGGTGTGTAAAATAGTACTTTTCAGTATGATGTCTGAAAGACAATAGCTTTACTTCCTTATTAGGAGCAACTCCACTGCAAACACATGATTGAAACTGTCATCACTGGAGCAACCTAGGAAGATTCAGGGAGCAATGTAGGTCAAACATCACATTCAAATCAACTCTCATCAGAATGAAAAAAGCTGGTCTTACGGTTTAACAGGGTATCATATTTTAATCTCATTTAACCACGATTTGCATTTTAAGCAAAGGTGTTGAGAAAGCTATTGAGGTTTATCACAAAAAAAAGTTCTGTAAAGGTTGATTCAAAAAGAAATGACAGACCTACTAGGTGTACAAAAGAAGAGAAGGCAAAAGAATTCTCTGAGATTGTGTACTTCATCTCCGAAAAGATTAGGCATTAGAATCAAATGATCTTTTTTGTTTATTTTCATATTTTAAGTCTGGATAATACAATTTATTGCTTGGTAGTTCATTAATATAAGATAAATTTGAGTACGTATACATGCTAACCAAGAAAACAGAACAATATTTAAACTTAATATGCTTTCTTGAGTGTACAAATCTAATAGGCATTCTTGCCCCTAGTATATTCATGTGTTCATTTAGAATATATTTTATAAAAATAACTTGTACCATAGACTTTAAGCACATTTGTCAGCTATAGTATCCTTTCCATTTGCGTTATTTGTACATTTATCACATAAAATGCTTATTATGTGTGAGGCGCTAGTCTAAGCCTTTTTCATAGATGGTTTTACATAAACAACAACTTTAGGAGGTAGATGTTATTATCCCCAGTTCCAGATGAGGAAACTGAGGTTCAGAAAGGATAAATACCTTACTCAAGTTCAAATGGCTGGCAAATGGCAGACAGAATTCAAACACAAGTTTGATGCCAAATTCTGTACTTTGATGAGAATGTGATGTTAATTATCTAGGGGAAGAGGCATTTCCAAAGATAAGATAAATGTTTTAAATTTCCCATTTGTAAACTATGACTACAGAGAGCAGTTGGGTGTTTCACACTCATACAAAGAACATAGTGGCACTGAGTGAAGGGATCACAGTCAACTATATAATGCCTTATGAAATAAGTTAATAAAGGTTGAAACACTGCATGCTTGATGAAACAAATTTCCTAAGGGCAACAGACATTAACAGCTGTTCAAGTATTGTTAATGTCCCTGGAGGCAAGTATATCACTCTGTCAGTTATTGAGCACATGTGGTATTCCCGTAGTACCTTTCATGTCATTTACACCAAGAAAGAGTAAATAAGTATTATTAGACTTCAGCAAGAACTGTCTACCTTCATCTCCACAAACATTGTTGCCTCATATTCAGCACTCAGTAGCAAAAGCTATTTTTCTAAAAATAGAAATTGTAAAATGTTAATTTCCTACTTGAACTATTTCAGTGGGTTCCTATTGTGCTTACAGATCCCAAAAGTATAAGGTCCATTACAACGTTTTACATGACCTACCACCTATGCACAACAGATCAGTCTCTCCTTTCTGAGCCAGACTTTGGTCCTACTAACTTTCCTTCTGGTGCCTTCCTGACTCAGGGCTATGGGCCAGGCCTTCCCTTTTACCAGGAATGATTCATTCTTCGTCTTTACCTAGCAAACATCTATTCAGCATCAAGTCTCTGTTCTAAAGCTCAGGAAGTTTCCTCGATCCTTGGTAAACCCTTGATAATTCCCTGGAAACATTCAAAAAAGGTTAATCACCCATGTTTTCACCTTCATAGCATCTGGTACTTTTCATTCCCAGAGTTTACATGAACTGTAGTTGGAGAAGAGGATGTGACCAGCCCTTCAACTAATTAAAAGAGGTGCTCCATTAAAATAACATATACTTTAATTTCCTTACACTTAAAGTATTTTGAAAAGCTTAACTTGAATGCGAGTATTGGGCCTATGTCTTCAAATTCCACAATTTTATTGGCAGCATTCATTTCAGGTGAAAATTTATTCATTTTGTTTCATTTTCAATTGATTTAATTAGTTGAGTCGCTGTAATTATCAAGGAAAAAGAATGTGGTCCTTTCTGAGTAAATGCATTTGGTCCTCTAATATTTTATTCAATTTAATATTTTGTGAGAATTATTAGTCAAATAATGTTACATTATCGGTGTTCAAAGGAGATATTCAATGTAATAAGATATGATGACTAATTGTGTTTGTAGAAAGATGAAAATTACTCATCGAAAAAGTAGCATTTGCCAGAAGTGACAGCTTGTCAAATTGACTGTGAATATGTTTAAAGAAAATATTCCTATAAAAAGGAAATCACAAGGAACAACAACAGCAAAACAGAAATCATATTTTTGAAAGTCAGTTTTTCTTCAGTGCCCTCAGACAGATGGAACACAACTCTCCCATTTAAAGAGTAGCTTCATAAATTTAAAATATGTATACATTTAACAGAATATGGGTGATATCAAAACTCTAGAAAGGAAGCGTCTAATTGAAAAAATCTTAAACAGTTAAGTCAGGTTTGGAGATGGATGGTAGTGTCACTTTCACAACACTGTGAATGTACTCAATGCTATAGAACTGTGCACATAAAATGATAAAAATGGTAAATTTTGTTATGTGTATCATACCTCAATTTAAAAATACACAGTAACTCAGTAACTCGTTATTATCACATAACCATTTGGAAACACATAGGCAGAGATTTCCAACCCAGGTACAGTGTGCCTGAAATGCAGAACTGGTGAAGGGTTAGATGATAACTAATGCCTTCACCTTTGAAAATTCTACAGAGGTAACGTGGGTTATGTCTCCGTTTCACAACTACCAAGAAGCACTGTACTTGAACAATCATTACAGCCCACAATCATGCAAGCAAAGAGTTACTTGTTCTCAATAAATTTCATGTTGGCACTAGATCTACCCTGAACTAAAATTCAAAACTTAAAATAATGTTGGCCCAAATTGGTACAAATCATGTATCTTATCACAGAGTTAATCTGACTTCAAGATAAAGTAAATGGGAATCTTCAAAGTTATGATTTATATTGAAAACATCTTAAAAAGATGGTAAATGAGTTGTGTTAACGTTTTTTATTGGGACAATATCATTAAAGTAAGTTGGCTCTTGTGGAGCTGATTTTATCTTAAAGATAAAGCAGAAACACGTTTATATTATCTTTTTTTTTTTGTACCAAGAAACAAAGTACATGTCACTAATAATGCATTCTCCCACAGGCACTGAAGAGTCTTGTTCAACTTAAAATACATTCCAATGAGGTTATGATTTTGGTTTCATGCTTCAATACTGAAGTACTGTCATTCCATAGTGGAAAAAAATAGTAGTATTTATCAGAAAGGACTCAAAAGGAGTTTTTCAGTAGAGACAACAAACTCCAAATTCTAATGCTTATACTCTGTGATTCAAACAATGATGATAAACATGGTTGTTGGACCTAAGGACTCAGTACATACACTGGAAAGCATTTAAACAAAAAAAAAATCCAGATCTCAATTATAATAAATAAAAGATCCCTGAAATATAAATGATAGCTTAAAAAGCAGAACAACACAGATTAAAAATACAGTGATTGGGCTCTGAGTATCAGACAACTTTGTCCTTAAAATTCCTTACAGGTATGTCAGAATCACCTAGATAACATCATCTGGGCTTTACAGCCTCGCTATTCCAAATATCTTCTGCTGGACTAAGCTGCATGGGCATTATCTGATAATTTGTTGAAACACAGATGGCTCGGTCCCTACCACAGGCTGAATGAATCACATCCCCATAACAAGATCCCCAGATACTTCCTACACAATTAAAGTATGAGGCTTATATCTTTAACATGGCTCTAAAGAACACATGCAGAGCACCCATTCATAGGCTGTTAAGAGTTTAAGAATGAAGGGCTGTCCTTTGGGGTGCTGGAAATAGTCACTTTCTCCAGATTTGGGGTCCACTGGTTCCTGATGATGTTAAACCCAGACGAAGATGTGGCCCTGACTAATGCTGAGCTTGTTACCATTCCCTTTTAAATACACATTCATACATTGTTAATTTACAATTTCCTGAATGGTGATAACATAAGCCCTGCTAATAAAAGCCAATGTCCCAGCAAAAACTGAACTTCCTAAAAATGGAGAGACAGTGTTTCTGGGAGATATTTGTCCTCATTAGGGATACTGGGTGGCAAGGTGTATGCTACATATCTGCTCCTGCTCTCTGTTGTTATTGTAGATTTTATGTTCTTCACTAAAATTAGAAACTGCATCTAATTTAACAGTGTTAGTGGGAAAGAAATAGACTCCCTTCCCCATTAACAATCAGCCCATAAAAAACACTACATCTTTTTTAAACTGTACATAATAATTTCACCTACTGATAAATAACTGATTTCATAGTTATTATGCAATGAACAACTATATATTCTCTTTTTCTTATGCATTGTTCAGAAGTTACAATAGTTTTAATATCACTACGCAAGTTGAAAAAAATAAATATGTAAGACCAATATATTTTTGGAACATATCTCTAAAATCATATTTTGAGTGCTTACAGGGTGCCATTAAACTGCTATTTATTCATCAATGACTGTGTTATTTAATCCTTACAAACTTATAAAATAGATAATCAAGATCTCTTTTACAGATGACAAACTGAGAGGCATGGTATAATGGAAAAGAGCAGAGGCCCTGGCAAACACTGTAGGGATCAAATCTTGTCCCCATCATTTGTAAGGTGAGATACCTCATCTATCAAATAGAAACAACAGTAATTTAGTTCTAGTGATGCCATAAAAATTAAATAACATACATATGTAAGGTATTTGAAACTATATCTAGGATATTACAGACATTAAAAAAAACCTCTAAGCTTAAACTACTCGTCTAAGGAAAGAATTATCGTCAATATTAGGGCAAAGATGCAAAGGAAAGTCTGTTGGACTTCGGAGTCTGAGGGCTTAGAATTACATTGTATCATCTACACCTTTCATTAACTCTTCCTAAAACACCTTAAAATACTTGTACCAGAGAGCTAAAAGAAAGGAGTAAGAATCTATATTTTTCGCTGTAAACCTAGATTTTCATATGCCTTTAGTTCACATGCCTAAATTAGTGATGAGATAGGAGAAGAAAACAAGAGACAGCCTCCTTAAGTGATTAATTGTTATTAATGTAAAGTTCATGATATGAGTATTTTCATAGCATTTATGAGACAACACCTGTCTTGTTGGCAGGCAGCAACATTGAAAACTTCCATGTCAACCTTGTTTGCTTAGCTGGACTTAAATAATAATATCCAATATTTTCATAGTGTTTTATAGTTTCAAAGTGTTCAAATAACAACTTGTGACATATGTGGTATACACATTTTTATTCCTGTTTAGTAGATGACGATATGAAGGCTCAATTGTTGAAGATAACTTAAAAGTTTGAAATACCATAATGAAATTCTGAAGCAATTCATCTCAAAATTTACTTACCAAATGTCCCTTTTGTCATAAGAAGTAGTAAGATATAAAGTAGGTAGAATTATTTAAGGCAATTTGGAAAATAAAGTGACTTAATAATAAGACTTAAGATCATCTAATATTATTCAATGCTAAACAGCTGTAAAATCATCATTCTATATTTTTCAAATGATTTGTGACTCTCTACATGTCCTGATATTCATGTTGCATTTTCTTTTTTGCTATGTTCATTCCAACTTTTATGAAGGTAGGGACCATGTTTACCTTACTCATTTTTGTGTAGTGACTCATCACAGTGCCTAGGTACTGGCTGACATTCCACCAAGTTTCCTAGGTCTTCATTCAGCACTCAATATTTAGAAACATAGCAAATTTTTAAGTCTGATCATTGAAAATGATCTCATTCAAATTACCCTCCTAATAATTTTTCTATTCTATGATATTCTGGGTATAAAAATGCAAAACAGTATTGTCCAATTTCTCTCTGGTATACCACATTATAGTATTAGGAAAAATTAAAATAGAAATAACATTCTCCCAAAAGTATCTAAAACTCACTTTTCTCATAACACACAACTGGTACACTGTTTGATTATTACTAATGTATAAGTGAGGAAACTGAAGTTAATAAGGCTTAACCAGAACTTCAGCCAGATTGTGCCATTTCATCAGATTTGCCCCAAGTTGTTCGATAGGAACAAATACCCCATCTTTCTATGTACTAGAGATGCTAGCCTTACCAAATTCCCTAAGAACTATTTTTTATTCTATGTTCAATTTCTCATTAGGCATTGTACAAAATATAAATATTTGCAGAAAATGCTTGCAGGTCCTAAAGGAGGAGCTTGGCATCAATTTGAAGAAATAAGCTCTGCTTGCAGTTAAACTGAAATATCTTTCAAAGCAACACATTAGTAAGCATGAGACTATGAGGTACAATATAAAATTATATGTGTAATTCACAAATGAAAACATTCAGCACAGTCTAGTCAGAGCCAATATTCTAGAGCTACAGCACAAGAATTTACAAGGATGAACAAAATCATTGCACATGTTCCCTTCTAGTACTTTCAGTTTCTCCATTCTAATGTGAAATAATCACCTCCAAAATACTCAATGATTTATGATTTTAATATACTTCTATATGAGTATCCTTACAGTCAATTTTCAATTATTAAGACCCTTTTCTCATCTTCCTGGATCATCACATTGCTCATTAGGACCTGCCATTAGAAGAGAAAGAAACCGACAGTAGCAGAATTGGCACCTTGTGAACAACTATTTTTAAAGGCTTTAAAGTTATCTGTAACCTCAAAAACAATCTGATGGAATACATAAAATACAAATAAAACTGAGAAGTTTACTTTTAATATAAAGTGAATAAAATAACCACAAGACCTTTGTAATGGAAACATTCTAAATGATAAAACAGCCATAACCTTTCATGGATGATTCTTACTTTTTCAACCTTACTTACAAAGAAAAATTCAGAAAGTTGGGGTTGTAATTCCTTCACATGCCCTCCTATGGCTATTAGGAATCTAACAGAATTAAAATTTAGCAAGGTAAGTTTTTATACACATTTGGGTTTATTTTCAATACTGTAAGAACTTTATATGGGAATCATTTGCCTATTTCCAACTTCAATTTTACTCTAAAATCTTGTCTCAAAATTTCAACCACCTGCTGAATATTCATAGATCAATTTGTTTTAACTTCTCAAATGCAACATGTACCTACACACATACATGAACACACACGTATAATTATATATACACATATTACTATAATGTTATATTGTATGTACATATATTGCTTGTGACATTTATCTAGGTTCACATATTATCCTCTCTAATATGGCACAATGGAGCCAGCATAAAATCCTGAATCAAATCCAAATTCTGACACTTCCTAACTTTAGGCAGGTTTCTTTTTTTTTCCTTTTTATTGGGGGGGTGACATTGGTTAGCAAAAATTACATAGGTTCCAGGTGTACCATTCTACATTACATCTTCTATGTGTTGTGTTATGCATTCATCACCCTAGGCAGATTTATTAAGCTCTAACTTCCAAAATGGTTAAAATGGTTAAAAAGAGTAATAATGAACTTCTGTGCATATTATTATAGAAAGAATGTATTTCGTATTTACAATACTATAAAACAGAAAGAAGTTTCTTATTAAGGGTACTCATGACCTTCGTGATGGTTATTATTTCTCCCCAAACGTCATTCCTCTTAACTTGCCTTTTCTTCAGTAATGCCATTCCCATTCATCCTATCCCTTGGCTTGAAACCTTGAAATTATCATAGATGATCTCCTTACATATTGACTTGAAGACAAAGTGCTACCAATTCTTCTCTTGCAATAAATAGATCATGAATCCATTTGCAATGCCACCATATCTTGTGTCATGGTTGCCATATATTATTCTCAAAGTGAACTGCAATAAACTCTGATAGGCACTTCTGTTCAGTCTTGCTATCCTAAAAGCTTTCTACACATATCTGACAAGAGTTCTGCTTTCCTTTTGTCAAGCTACTGCTACAAATTCTTCATGGATCCTTAATTGACTAAAGAAAAAAATTTTTTTAATGAAAGAAAACATCTCAATCCATGATGATTTTAATCCAATATACTTTCTAGTCTCTCTCTCTCTCTCTCTCTCTCTCTCTCTCTCTCTCTCTCTCTCTCTCTCTTTCATCTCCTTTTTTAGTCATCCAGACATTTAGTGAGTGAGCAACATGTTCAAAGCCCTGTTTCTGGCCACAAGGATAGAACTGTGAACAATGTACTCATGGCTCAAGGCCATGGGGAGCTTTCTATCACCTGGTGATAATGAACACAATCAAATAACTAATCATTAATTCTAGATGTGGTAAGTACTAAGTAGAAGTAAGGAAGTACAGTTTAGGTCATGACCTTATTTGAGAGTCTGGGAATGCTTCCCCAAAGAAGTGATATTGGAACTAAAAATTAAAGATGAATAAAAGAGAGGGAAAATGATGAACGAGGAGCAATTCTAGCAGAGAACATGCCACAGCATGTGGGACCCACAAATTTCATGCTCCAAGTCAAATAAATTATTGATGCATGCAAAATCTGTATTTTCCCAAAACTTGTACATATTTTCTTTGCACCTGGATTGTTAACCATACTGAAGACACTGCTAGATGACCCAAACTACTTGGGAAAAAGTGCTTCATTTATAAAGTAAATTATTTTTCTGAAAAATACCTTTTAATCACCTAAGCAAAAGATGACTTGACTTGATAATACGTGCTACTGTGCTACCCTGAAAAATCAACTTGCTCTATAGTGAAAAAATTAATGATTCATAGGATTCTTCTGCTAAGGAACTTCTACTTCATTTTAAATATTCATCATCTAGTTTTAGTATAACATTCATTCAATTCAGAATCCATTTGCATTTTCTTTGCTAAAAAAAAAATCACCCATTAGTATTCTGTACTGCCTTTAAGAAATTGTTGGTGTATGACTGTGTCAAGGGATTGATCATCAGTAAGTAACTTTGATATCTGAAATTGCTTTGAGGAAGATATTTTTAATACCCACAGATATCCTTTCCCCATAAATTCTACAACCTTTATCAAAACAAAACTATATCTTTCCATTCCCACCATGACAAAAACAAGACAAATTATTTTTTTAAAAGAATGCATGTGTTTTTTTTTTAATGCAGCCACACTAAATCTATTAACTATTGGACAGTGATGAATTAGAGTTACACACAAACACACTTAAATGGCAACCATTATCTACATTATTCATCTATCTTAGACTATCCAGGGTCAGGCATACTTACTACACCATACAAAGACAAGTGTAGTGTATAGTAAGACTCATTCCAAAATTGTTAGAAATATTTTCAATTGTTAAATGAATATCATTTCTTCTTTTTTAATAAAAACATAATGCTGAACTTTACACTGATTATTATTTCTGCCTTTTAAAAATGTTTTTTTCCAATTACAGTTGACAGACAATATTGTATTCATTTCAGGTGTACAGCATAGTGGTTAGATATTTATATAATTTAAGATGTGATCATCCTGATAAGTCTAGTACCCACCTACTATACATAATTATTATCATATTATTGACTATATTCCATATGCTTTACTTTACATCCCTGTGACTCTTTTGTAACTACCCATTTGTACTTCTTAATCCTTTCATTGTTTTCACCTTGCTCCCACCCCCTCCCGTCACCCCAATAAATCCAGTACCCATCTGACACCACACCTAGTTATTACAATATTATTGACTATATTCCTTATGTTGTACCCTACATCCCCATGACTACCATATAACAACAATTTGTACTTCTTAATCCCTTCCTTTTTTTCACCCACTCACTTAAACCCACTCCCATCTAAAAACCATTAAAATATTCTGTTTTCCTATGAGTTTATTTCTGATTTGTTTATTTTGTTTTTTAGATTCCATATATAAGTGAGATCATATAACATTTGTTTTTGTCTGACTTACTACACTCAGCCCCTTACCTCTGGGTCCATCCACATTGTTGCAGATGGGAAGATTTTTTTCTTTTTTATGGCTGAGTAATATTCCATTGTATATATGTACCACCTCTTCTTTATGATATTCATTCATTAAGGGGCACCAAGGCTGTCTCCATATCTTAGCTATTGTAAACAATGCTGCAATGCACATATCAATGCATATGTTCCTTCAAAGTGCAGTAGACTAATGGTTAACCAGGAGTCAAGCAACTGGCACTCTCAAGCAAAAATTTTGCAACTTGCCTGAGAGTGCTGGTTACTTGAGTGCAGGTTAACAGAATCTACTTACATTTATCCAGCATCTACCAATCCCTATGGATTCCGGTTAACTGAGAGTCTACTGTAGTGTTTTCAGTTTCTTTGGATAAATATCCAGAAGTGGGATTACTGGGTCCTTCTTTGTCTCTTGTTATACCCTTTGTTTTAAAGTCTATTTTGCATGGTGTAAGTATTGCTACTTCAGCTTTTTTAGTTTTCATTTCCATTTTCATGAAATGCCTTTTTTCATCTCTTTACATTCAGTCTGTGTGTGTAGCTGAAGTGAGTCTTTAGTAGGCAGCAGATGTAAGGGTCTTGTTTTCTTATCCATTCACCCTATCTTATGATTGGAGCATTTAATCCATTTAAATTTAAGTGATGATAGGTAGGTAGTTCCTGCCATTTTCTTTTCTTTTCTTTTTTTTTTTTTTCATCTTAAAGAAGTCCCTCTAAGATTCCTTGTAATACTGGTTTTGTGGTGATGAACTTTTTCAGCTTTTTCTTGTCTGGGGAGCTCTTTATCTGTCCTTCAATTCTAAATAATAGCTTTGCTGGATAGAGTAATCTTGGTTATGGGTCCTTGCTTTTTAACACTGAATATTTCCTGCCATTTCTTTCTGGCCTGCAAAGTTTCTGTTGATAAATCAGCTGACAGTCCTATGAGAGATCCTTTGTAGGTAACTAAGTGCTTTTCTCTAGCTGTCTTTAAGATTCTTTGTCCTTAACCTCAGGCATTTTAATTACAATGCGTCTTGGTATGGGCTTCTTAGGGCTCATCTGTTTGGGTCTCTCTGTGCTTCTTGTGATTGTATATCTATTTTCTTTTCCAGGTTAGGGAAGTTTTCTGTCATTATTTCTTCAAATGGGCTTTCAAGTCCTTAGTTCCCTCTTCTTCTAGTACCCTTGTGATATAAACGTTGTCACCCTTGATGTTGTCCCAGAGACCCCTTAAACTATCCTGATTTTTTTAATTCTTCTTTTCTTTTTGCTCTTTGCACTGTGTGTTTCCTACTACCTTCTCTTCCAAATCACTGACTTGATTCTCTGCTCCATCTAATCTGCTGCTGATTCCTTCTAATGCACTCTTTTTTTTTTTTTTTTTTTTTTTTTTTTTTTTTTTTTTTTTTTTTTTTTTTTTTTTTTTTTTTTTTTTTTTTTTTTTTTTTTTTTTTTTTTTTGTATGTGGGTAGTTCCCTGGCTGGGAATCAAACCCAGGCTGCAGCATTGACAGTGCCAGCGCCGAAGGCTTAAGCCACTATACCACCAGGGAACTCCGTCTAATGCACTCTTTATTTCAGTTACTGTATTCTTCATTTCTGACTAGATCATCTTTATGTTTCCTGTCTCCATTTTTATGTTTCCTATTTCTTCCTTTTTAAAACTCTTTCCTCTTCTGCTTCTGTATCACTGTACTGAAAGCCTTAGTATAAAAATATCATTACTCCTTTTTCTATATATGCAGTAGAAATTTAATAAATATTTGTTGCCCTATAAAGTAAGAGGAGTGAAATGGATCCTAAGATTCCATATATTGCTAACATCAAATGAGTTTTTCTGGTTGAAATCATGACACAACCCTAAGGGATATGTGTTCAGACTGGGCTGAGAAAGGCAAAGGTGTCAGTGATTCTCAGATCAAGAGAAGAAAATCCCTTGAAGGAGATGAGATTTAGAGATTTGGAGAGGCAGGTTTCTTTTCAGATCAGAGAGCCAAGAGAATTCAGCTCAAATAACAGCATTATGAATTTTCTTTCTAAGTGATTACCATCTGGCCCACACATTCTCCAATTATACAGAATGAAGAGATAATTAGGGGTATTTTATTTGTTTGTTTTTAAATAAGGACAATTCCTTGTGGTTGATAGGCAATTGGTAGAATTGATGATATTAGCTGGTTTAGAATACAATACTTCAAATTGTTCCAGTAGTCACAAGAGTAAAAAGGAATTTTAAAATACAGTAACACAAAATAAATACAGACAAGTTGAAACAAGTTTCTCAAAATCAATTATATTTTTAAGAATTTAACAACAAAGTTCTGTTACATTTTTGTGGAGAACAGATTGACGGTTTTTAGTAAGTTTGTAAATTTGTGAAGGTAAATGGACCAGTTTTTATTATAACCAGAGAAAACATCCCTAAAAACAAAGAGCTGTTACTCATATAAATCATAATATTGTATAAAGATCCTTTAAACTGTACATATAAATAATTGCATTTTATAAGCATGAGTGGTAAGTCAAAAGGGTATGATTAATCATTTCAAATAAATATTTTCAGGTAACAAAGTTTTTCAGAAATTCATTATCTTCCTAAAAGGTTTGGTTAACCTTTTGAAAGAAGTTCAGCATCAAGTTAAATATAATGTTTAAAATATTAAAATTTTAACAAAGACAAAAAAAAGGAGGTTAAACAAAACCCTTTCAATGTGAATGGTCTAAATACAATTAAAAAACAGAAAGTTTCATAGTAGATCAACCACATATTGTCTAAAATAAACCCACTTTAAATATAAAGACTTAGACAGGTTAAAAGTAAAGAAACGGATAATGATGGCTAGCATGTTTTTTTTTAAGCTGGAATAGCTATATTAATTTTAGACAAAGTAAACTTCAGATCAAGAAAATTATCAGCGATAAAAAAAGGACACCACATAATGATAAAAGAGTAAATTCTCCAAGAAGGTGCAGCAATCCTAAATTTTGATGTGCATAACAAGAGGTGAAACTGATAGACTTGAAAGGAGACACAGATAATCCACTATTAATATTGAAGATTTCACTTCAATAATTGATAGCTCAAGTGGGCAGAAAATTAGTAAGAATACAGTTGACCTGAACAGTACTATCAATTAACTTGACCCGTTTTCACATTTATGGAATATTCCATCAAACCAGAGCAGTACACATTCTTCTCAAGCTCAATTGAGACATTCACCAATATGGCCATATTTTGGGCCATAAAACGCACCTTAATAAATTTAAACAAATATAAATCATATGGTATATGTTTTCATGCCACAATGGAATTAAACTAAAAAAACACTAACGGAAAGGAAGCTTGAAAATATCCAAATAGTTTTTGGAAATTAAACAACACATCTAAAGAAATCATGGGTCAAAGAGAAGTCTCAAGAGAAATGTAAACATATTTTGAACTAAATGAAAGCACAGTTTATCAAAACGTATGGGATGCAACAAAAGGAGTGCTTAGAGAGTATTTTTTAGCACTAGGTATATTAATTAGAAAAGAGAAAGTTCTAAAAATGGATTACCTGAGCTTTTACATAAGGAAAACAAACACAAAAGTATAATTTACACCTAAAGCAAGCAGAAAAAAATAAATGAAATTTAGAGTAGAAATCCATGAGATTGAAAGAAGGAAAATAGAAAAAAAGTTAACACCAAAATCAATGTCTTTGAAAGATCCATAAAATTCATAAATCACTAGCCAGGCAAACCAAGAGAAGATACAAATTACCAATGTGAAAAATATGATATGGTTCCTAACTACTGATCTCACAGACATGAAATGATAATAAAGGAATACAACAAACAATTATATGCCCAATAATCTGATAAATTACATGAAGTGGAGTAACGCCTTAAAAAACACAAACTACCAAAACTCACACAAAGAGAAATAGATAATTTGAATAAGTATATATCTAAAAAGAAATGAAATACATTATTAATTACCTTCCAGTAATGAAAGCACAAGGCTCTGATTGTTTCACTGGTGAATTCTACCAAATATTTTTTTATGCCTGAATAGACATGTCTGTTCCACCAAACATTTAAAAAAGAAATGATATCAATTCTCCAATCTGTATTAGAAAGCAGACACAAAGGTAACACTTTCTAACTCGTTCTATGATACCAACATTAACTTAATACCAAAGCCAGATAGATATCACAACAAAGAAAAACTATATATCAATATCTCTTACAATATATATGTCCAAATTTTCAATGAACTATTAGCAAATAAAATCATATATTGATAAAAAATGAACAAGTGGTATTTACTTCAGGTAGACAATACTGGTTCAGTATTGGAAAAACCAATCAATGCACTGTCCACATGAAAAGGCTAAAAAAATAATATGATCTTATCAGATGATACAGAAAAGCATTTGACAAAACCCAACAGTCTTTCATAATAAAAACTCTCAGCAAATTGGGAATGGGGGAGACAGCCTCAACATGATAAAAAATAAAATCTCTACAATATCTGCAACTAATATTGTACTTAATGATGAAAAATAGACACTTCCCTCAAATTATCATCAAGGCTGTTTTCAACACTAATGTTGATATTTTCAATGTTGGAAAAATAACTTACTTCACTCTCTGAATTTTTTCATTTTAGGTTTTCTTTCCAAGTTTTATTTTAAACAACTCTAACATTCACTATCAAACAAAATGAATATTAATCTAAACTTAGGGTTAATTATTACATTTATATTATATACTTATTAGATTGTGAACTTGATAGTGTAGAGTGACATTTTTGTGTTTGTATTTTGCTATATAACAGATAGTCATGAAATAAGTGAAAAAAAGTGAAAGACTACAAACCATCATAATTGATTAATTGCTTTAAATCAAATTGTTCACCTAAATAGATTGGATATATAAATATTTAAGCATAATTTATTAATTTTCCTAAAAATATTCTCCTCTCTGGGGAAATGACTAGTATTTTATCTATTCCCAATTGTTCTTTACCTATAACATGCAATCTGTGATTTCAGGAATTATATTAGTGTAGGGATTGTAGATACTCTTAATTTCATTACATGCTTAGATAGTTATTATAGAAACAAAAAAATCATTCAAAATATTCTAATTCAGAAATACATAGGTAAATATATAGGTATATATATTCAGAAATATATATCTATATATTATATAAAATCGGTTCTCAATCTACCCTTCCATTCCCATCCTGACTGCAGGAAAATCATTGTTAAATATTTGGTAGATTTTCTTCTATATAGTTACACACACAAAAAGAAATATATCATACTGTGATTTTTGTTCTATTTTATAGCAAATTCTCTAGCAAAAAGGATTTTTTAATATTCATGTATCTTATGTTTATTATAAATAATATATTCAAAACTCACTAAGATGTAGGTCCCTGGGCAACACAAGTAAATAATTCTATAATTGTGATACTTTTTGAATATTTACTCAACTAGAAACCATTTTTTCTCATCGTCTTAATAAATGATCCATAAACTTAGAAAAATACAAGTATATACAATATTTTCAAAGTATTGATTAGTAATGATAATTATAATGTACAGGAAAATGACACATTGTAACTGATTTTTAAAGATACATTGAAACTCCTTACATTTCAGTTATAAATTAAATGTGTTCATCTCAGAGACTATGGAAGAAAAGTGTAATAGGAGAGAAATGATCTGAAATTAAATGTAAGAAAAACACAAACTTCAAAGAAGTAGTGAATACTTCAAAGCAAATCAAAAATAAATCTTGAGGCAACATACTATAAAAGGCCCTATTTGTTTAATTATTTCATTCCTTAGAAACAACTTTAATTCTCTAAGTCACAACACATGATTTTATTTATTTTTTTTAATTAATTTTTATTGTTAGACTTATTGGGGTGACATCTGTTAGCAAGGATGACATAGGTCTCAGGCATACAATTCTACGGTGCATTGTCAACTTGATGTATAGTAAGTTCACCACCTAATGGGACTTCTCTTTCCATCACCTTATATTTAGCTTCCCCCCCTCCTCTCCCACCCCCTCCCCTTTCTCCCCTCCAATGGTAAATATTAGAAGTCTGATTTGTATGTATACATAGAGGTTGAAACATTAAAAATTAGGTATTTGTCTATTATATAATATATAAATACATACTTATATAACCATATAATATATAAAGGTATATTTATACATTATACTGTTATGTAATTTTTAATAAATCTTTACTTATTTTGCATTTTTCCTCTATAGGTCTTCTGGATTTAATGCAATTGTAGAGAATTAGGTTTGGTGATAAAATGTTAATTAAAAGAAATCACAGATCTGTAGAAATTATAGAGCTGAAGATCCTTACATATCTGACAGATACTCTCATTTTATAAACAAGGAAATTGCAGCTAAGAGATATGATGAACCAAAAATTAAAAAAAAATAGAAATCTAACAATCAACCTTCTTTAAGTAAATACTTAAATTTTCACTCAGTTCTGACATTACAAATTTGGTAATGATTATTGTATTGTACCAGTTATAAATCTATGGCCTGTCAGACGCATAGCCACCCTCTCTACTCTACTCAGTGACACAGGGGTGGACACTCATGCTTGAAGTTCAAATAAGCACCCATTGTGAGAACTACTGCTACAATGAATAGCAATAGTTCTAAGCTTAACACACGATGTTATCTACACTGTTCCAAGTAAGGATGCCGAAAGTTTTTATCTGGAAATTCAGATCAATTTTTATACTAATGTTTCTACTCATTCACTTACAAACAGTGTTGTCATGGGTTTACCTGTGCTCAATTCACTTTATAAAATTTTGTGATTATTAAATAAATTAATTTTCATAAATCTCTTGGATTAGTGTTTGGTATATAATAATAGCACAGTAAACTCTAACTATTATTGTCATTGCTGTGATGATGATGATGATGATAATGATGACACGTGAATGTCATAGCAAAATAGTAAATCCTGATACTCCACATCTTCAATGTAGTTTTGTATATTAAAACTATGACTATAGGTCTATTTTGTGACAAAGAAAAAAATAAAATCCCTTATTATGAACTGGTACTATTCTCTTCCTAATAAACCAATTATCTTTTGATATCATGTGAGCCAAGCCTCACTACTACATCTTCAATATTAGATTCTCAATAGGTGGTGAGTGGATAAATGAATAAATCATAGCAGCTATTGATTAGCAAATTTATTTCTATGCTTATTGGCACTGTAGCAACTTATTCTTTGTGCTATGAAAGGGAGCTGGCATATTTATTATGTAATATATAAATGTCAATGTTCTTTTAATAAGTTAGTGTTTGTTCACTCTTTTGTTAAAACACTGCTGATTTCCACTCATAAGAGAGAAAGAGCAAAAGTGAGCAGATAGAAACATTAGATTAATGAGGCAAAGTTGGTGTTTAAATGGTTCTAAATAAAAAACCACAATATTGTCTCATGAAATGATCATATATCTAACTCTGAATATAAGGCAAATTGAGACAATCAATATCTAAAAGTGAAAACAAAGGCCAGAGGTAAATATCCATTTCTATGAAATCTCTTAACTCTTAGATTATGTAAAACTACAAAAAAAAAAAAAAGACTATGTATTTGGATTCTATTAAGCTCCTTACAGAAATTCCTTACACAATCAGAACTAAATATGATGCGCATAGTTTTCATCAAGAATCAGTATCATAAGTGGTCATTACGGTACACAAAATAATGTAACCTCCCCAATAAGGAATATTTTCAAATCATATATTTAAAGGACTTGTATCCAGAACATGTAAGAAACTCTTACAATTCAGCAAGAATACAAACAGCCCAATTTAAAAATGGCCAAGTCATACGAAGTGACACTTCTCCAAAGAAAACATGCAAAGAGGCCAATAAGTACATGAAAACTTGTTCAACATTCTTAGTCATTAGAGAAATGTAAATTGCAATCATAATGGCAAACCATTTCATCTCCACTAGGATGGCTGTAATCAGAAAGACCAACAAGTGTTGGCAAAGACCTGAAGAAATGGGCACATTCACATAATGTCACTGGGAATTAAAAATACTGGAGCTTCTTTGAAAAGTCTGGTTAAATAAACACAAAGTTACTATATGAACCAGAATTCTACTCCTAGGTATATGCCCAAGAGACATAAAAACGTATCTCCACACAAAAACTTTCCTATGTTCATAGCAGTGTTATTCATAATAGCCAAAAAAATTGTCAACAATCCAGATGTCCTTTAACTGATGACAAGATAAATAAAATGTGCTGTATCCATTCATACACTTAAAAATATTCTGCAATAAAAATGAAGTGCCTTGTATATATTATGCTAAGTGAAAGAAACAAGTCACAAAAGACCAGATGTAATTTCACTTACATGAACTATCTTGAGTATCAATAGTAACAGAAAGCAGATTAGTCATTGCCAGGGGTTGAGGGGAGGGAAAATAGAGAGGGACTGCTAATGAGTAGGGTACCCATTTTCTTTCCTGGGTAAAGAAAATGTTCTCAAAGTCTTTTTGGTAATTGTTGTGCAAGAGAAAAAAAATAATTTTCTCTCTACCCTTCTAAATTCTTGTGGCTGCTGTTGTAATCAAATTAACATGAAAGAGATTAACAGGAAAAAAAAAAACAAATTTACTAAGTATGTATGTACAGGGTGTCCATAAGAATATGAGACCCAGGACAGATTCTGCAGTTAAGGCCATCTTGACCTTGGGGTTGGGTTTGTAGTTTGGACTTTAAAGGGCAGGAAGGCATTTACATGGAGATGGCAAAACAAATGTTTGGTAAATAAATGTTTACTGACCTATCTTTAACAACAGAACGCATAGAGAACTTCGATCAAACAGGCCATTCCAGGATCCCCCCTGTCTATCACTCCTGGTTCATATTAAACTACAGTTATCTATGATGAAATCTCCCTTCCTGGAGCAGGTTCTCAATCTATATTCTTTAGGCAGTTAGGGGAAAAGTCAAAGGTTTTTCCTGAGTCTTTTGTTTCTTGAAAAATATCCAGCTTAAAATAACCAATATTCCATTGCTAACAGATGTCACCCCAATAAGTCTAACAATAAAAATGAATTAAAAAAAAACAAAAAAAAACCCCAATATTCCAAAGGACTTATTCTGGGGTGGCAAACTCTGCTTCACCTCAGTTGCACAACTTATAGTACAGGCACGCCTCATTTAAGGACAGAGTTCCGTTCCTATGACTAAATTGTTAAGCAAGTTGTTCTATATGCAAGGAGCTTAAAGGCGGATGTCTTGTGGTGTGTCATGATGCCATAGGGTATGTATTTTTCAAAAGACATCATTGGACACCACACTTATAAACAAAATATGTAGTCTTGTATGACTGTCAAGGCTTTGCATAGTGAATACTAAACAACTGCAGGAACGAGAAAAGACTGAGAAAGGGCATTCCCCAGGCTCACACAGACTGAGAGAGGGGATTCCCCACACTGGAGACCTGGCCTTAAGTGCCATCAGTTGCCATGCAGGTAGGTCACCAAGTATGGAGTGACTATAATAAATATCACTGAATTGTAGACTTTGAAGGGGTGAATTATAAAATATGTAAATTACATATTATATTTCTTAAGAAATCAAATCTTTCTTGTCCCATGATGTAGTTCCATTGTCAAGTCCAAGCACATGGTTCTCAATAAACACTTGTTCAATAAATAAATGATAAATAAATGCACAAAATCAAGAGGCAAAATAGCCCCTGACACTAGATTGAAAGTTCTACCTTAGTTTCTCTCCTTTATGACTTCTACCTCTGTTCGCTAACTTTGAATTCCACAAGATAACCTAATAACCTAGCATGATGATAAATTTTCATTAAGCAATTTTAATTGATTATTCATAGATGGCATCGAAAGGAACTTAACCTAGACAAGCGCAGGACCATTAATGAATACTCTTTGTAGAGAACTGGTTCTGTATTTCATGAAGGAGTGCTGTGAATTAGGAATACAAACACATTCACTTCTTTTCAGATTAATTACAAAAAGTAAGACTGTTATTTGTTCATAAAAGAGTTACCACAGTGCTTTCTATGAGGTTACAAGGACGATTTGTTGCTTGACTAGAATTCTTAGACTTACACTGATAGGTCTAATTTTCAACTCAATATCTCCTATGATGGACTTCATTATAAAATAACTAAAAGGGACATATATAAAACATCCAATGGTTTACCAGTTATTCAATCATGATTCTAACACATTTTAATACCAAATATAATGTCATATAAAGGTGTTTTTCAGAATTGTTAAGCTAATGAGAAAACTCATTTCATTTAGCAAGGCCATAAATATAGTAAGTTAAAAAAAAATAAAGGTTTACCTCGTAGAAAAAATAATTCCATTCTATATTACAAGACCTCAAATCAATAATAGAAATTTGTTCCCTATACTTTTTCTTGGGGCTTTGAGCATTTGAGAAATTTAAATATAATGAATGACTTCCTAAAAATAAATTTAAGATACCAAGTAAAACAAATTGTTCAGTATTGAACATTACCTATTTCTCTCTTGAATTCAATTTCAGTTATTACTGACTAAAAAAAATATAGTTACGGACATTTTATTGAGGAGCAAAGTGGTAGTAAATAGCTCTAGAACCAAACATACTCTTTAACAATGCATGATCAGAAACAAATGTACCCTAAAAAATGCCTGAGAGTTTCAAGTCATACTCTATTCAAGACTGTGGACAAGTGTTCACATACTAAAGAACTTTATGTTACGTGGGAGGGACATTTAAAGTAAGGTATTTGTTCCAAACTGAATGAGGATTTCATGGTTTTCCAAGATTTTCTTTTTATCCATGCACCCTCATGATTTACCATTAAAGCTTAACTGAACAAAACAAACAAAAAAGGCAAGTTCTCTTCAAGCAACCATCAGAGTTTATAGAGATTTTAAAAAGCCACTCGCAACTAAATTCAGGTACTATGGCATTGGAACTGGATTCCTAATATAATCTGTTCTATTTAAGAAAATAAAGAGGATTAATAGCGGTGGGAAAGGAGCATAATAGACTCTGATAAAAGGCTTCTTTCAGTGAGGAAGTATCTAGCTTAAGAAAAAAGGAGTCAGACCTCACTAGATATTATGAAATCCCTGTAGGAGAGCTTCCTTACAATGCCTCCTTCAGTGACCAAAGAGGGTGAGTCTATTAGGAAAGGTAGAAGAAATTAAAGCCATGTCTGAAAAATCCCTAAAGAAGTTATTACAATTTTTCAGGAGATGGTTTCTCAGTTAGGCAATCTAGTTAATAACTTGAAAGGTGTTAGGGAGAAGAAATGAGTGAATAAAATATATCTTCAGAAAAAAGAAAAAAGAAATATTAAGTGTTTCATTCCAAATAGTACCAACTAGCTAATTTCTCACCTGTCCTTTCAAATTCACATAGAAATGTTTCAATTACAAACATAGTTTCTTCATGTAGCCAGTGATACTGTGCCAAAAAATCCCAAAATATTTTAGCATTAGTAACTTATATCATTAAAAATTCTGTTCTCCATCTCACCAAAACATTTATTCACCTCACACTTGTAGATGTGGAGTCTTTAACATATATCCTCATTCAAATACAGTTTTGCCTTACCATCTGAGAAATATTAGGACCTGAAATAATATGCTCTTTAAGCAAATGCAAAGTGAAACATGTTCTAATAGCTATAAGCAAAAAATTAAATCCTAGTAATATATTATTAGCATAGGATTAATAATATTGTATAATAATATAGTATTTTATATCATGTTATTTAACCCAGAAAACACTGGAATAGAAAAATTCAGAGTCCCATTTTCAGTATAATAAAAAATATTGAAGTTAATAGAAATAACTTACATTTTAAAAAAAGTCAATGTGAATATACTATAAAAACTATTGACACTGGCTACAGACTTTTTGCTACTTACATTGTAAGATTGCATTTGTCAAATGGTAAATAAAATGGAGATTGTTTGGGACCTAGGTAATAAAAGAGATGTATTTGTTAGCTGTTGTTAGTTCTGATTTCCTTTCCATGACATCATAATAATCACTACCACATAAAACTCATGTCTGTAATAAAGGAAGCCCAGGTTGTAGTAAGACTGTAATATACCAGAATTATCTATTCTTATACTAGTATAGGAACATCAATAACCATTTCAAACAAAACTGAGAAAATCTCCTAGTAAGGAATGACTTAACACGGTTCAGAAAGGATATTTGCATAATGGATAACATACATGACTATCCATGTCTCGGATCTGTGATATCTCCAATAATGGAACATGGTGGAAATAGTAAATGTTCTCACTATGTTGTAGGCACCTTGGCAGTTTAATGTGCATTGTTTTACATGCATATTGCCCTCTGCATTATCACAAGACCATACATGACATGCCAATCAGAAGTAATTAGTAGCATATACGCTTCTGATACATATTGTTTCTGTACCTGTTAAAGCTAATGTGGAATAAGTACCAAATGGCCAGAAACTCTCTAGGCTAAGGTACTGACTAGCTAACAGATTAGCCTTTGTGAGATATCATTAGGATTAACTTGTTTTTATGTTTTTCACCAATATGTGGCCAATTAAGATGACACAACTCATTGAACAGGGGCATCTCAAACCAAGTCACTTCATCACGATTGGCACTAGAACCTCACTAAGCAATTTCCAACCTATTTTAAAAGTTCTCTGCCTTACAACACTAGTCAATACTGATACAGTTAGTTTTCCTGTTTCATATATTACCTCCAAATTAAGCAGAATTGAGATGAACAGCACCTTACTATTGAATTAGCACATTATTTATTTATTTATTTTTCAATGGCCTGTGCAAAGGCAATAGGAAAGCTGACTTATGCTCATATTAAATACAAATATTTCTTTTCTCCTTGCTAACTGATTCATAATAAACTTATTTTAATAGTCCTGAAAGTAATTATAATAATTAGAATATTGTTCAACTTGGGTTTCTCACCACATGCTTTCAATTCCCTGGACAGGCAATTTATAATAAATGTAGACTAACAATGGAATATCACATAACTGATAATAAATAAACTAGAGCTACACATATCAACCTGAACAAATTTCACAAGTTTAGGGATATACACCTGTAATTTAAAAATAATCTAAGAAAAACCACATAGAGTGATGAATGCAAATTTCAGGATGATAGCTACCTCTAGGGAAGAGGAGAGATGATCAGGGTAAGATTATCAGGGTAGAAACACAGAGGAGAAAATTTAACTGCTTAGGCAATATTGTATTGCTTAAGATGTGTGATGACTACGTGTGTGCCCAAGTACTGCCCTAAATACTGCATAATATTATTAGGTTATTTAAAACCTAGTAAGTATTTTGAAGTAGTACCCTTCAAATTAAACATCCTAATCATTATAAATCAACCCATGTTTTTCCCATTACTAAAATATTTTCATTACTGAGCTATATAAACACTTGTAAACTAAGTAAAATCAAACAAATTTAAAACCTTGCCTAAAATTTGATAGAACTGTGAAAGCTCACTAGCATTCTTTTTCTAATGCTATATATTTTAGAGACATTTTCCAAGAAATAGTCTTACCAAAGCAACATTGCTCCAGTGATCCTGTTCTCTATTCTACTCATATGTCAAAGAGATTTTCTACATAATTTGTGACTTTTGTTGTGCTCTGTAGGTGGATCCTCTATTAATTACACAAAGAAAATAAGATTTAAATAAAATTATATACCTTCATGTAGAAAGACTTACTAGTTTAAAATAAAACCTCAAAAAGATTTTGCTTTACAGAATAATACACTGCTAAAGTTTTGAAAAATCAGATCTAGAGGAAGAGAAGCAGTGAGAAAGAGAATATAATAACATTCAGAAATACTCCAGTTCTTGAAGAATTTAGAAAAGTTTAGATCATTATTCAAGTGGTGCATATCACTCAATTCACACTCTAAAATTTCTCATGTTTTCATTTTCATGTTTTAACTCAGTACTGAGTTTCTTTTATCCTCAGCTGAAGAGTAGGAATATCAATTTTTATATTAAAATGGCTAGATAGGTCAAACAAATAACAGAAATAAATTGAACATGTGACATTTAGTTTGGAGTGATGGAGACTAGGGCACATTGGAAACCCTTCTTTAATGTTTATTAGGATTATAAGGAAATATTGTGAAAATCCTTGAAATGGGTGAAGAAGTGTCCTTGGTATACTCTCTAGATTACTCTTCTGGGTAGTATCTGTCTTTCACTATGTTCGAGTTATTTTACAACTCCTTAAATTGTAGAAAACTGCTTATAATGCAAATGATTCTTGTCCATAGAAATGTAAATGAATAATGTCTCCTGGAGATGAAACTGATTATGGGCCTATGTATAATGAGCAGTTTTGCATCTATTTGTAAATTCATTTCAGAATTCTCAATTGGCTTTATCTGTTTTTTTTTGTTTGTTTGTTTCATTGAGTTTTTCTACCAATTGTAACATCTTACCAGTTTCCTCATTAATTAGTGAGCTAAATAAAATCTTTGAACCATGGTCTTTTTACATTTCAGAGAATATTAATTTTACCTTTTTTTAAAAATTAATTTTAATGGAATCTATATAACAGTTGGAGGATAACTTACATTATGCAAACTCCACACAAAAATTTTGTGGAGGTTTATTAAATTGTTGCAGGTATAAAATATCTATACCAAATAATTTATAAAAAGCATATCTTTTGTCCTTTATTGTTCATTCAGCTCAAGTCTGAATGATAAAATAATAATGCTTTATGATTAATCATAAAAAGCTAGATTAAACAATGCATGTTTATTTATTAAGCAATCCCAGAATTTAAAAGCATGTTTATAAAAGGAGGAGATTGGTCAAAATAATCTCAAAAATAGTTTCAACATAGATATTCTGGGATTATGATATTATTCCTGGCATGGTTTGTGAAACAGAGGAAGAAGATAAAACAGTCTGTGCCCTTCCCCTCCAGATTGAGATTGTCAAGGTTAGTGATCTCCATTACCTCAACAAGAAATAAGTTTACTGTATTTTGTTGTGTATAATGCACACTTTTTCGCTCAAATTTGTGAGGAAAAAATAAGAATGCACATTATACATGGGTAGTATTAATTCTGTAGCTACATAGATGTTTTTAGTTCTTTTATTTATGCTTATGAATTAAAAGTGTAACTTTAGAAATCAATAATGGTGTCTATATGTAAAATAATACCCAGAAATAAGAGAATCAATTTTTTATATAAAAATTTTATACATAAAATTTCTTGTACAATAATATGTTAAAAAATAAATGCTAATATTATAATACAAAACTCAAGTATCTAAATATAAACAAATAAAAATTTGAATTAAAATTCAAAATGAAAGATTTCTTCCCTGAAAGTTTGGCCCAAAACATGGTTGCACATTATACATGGCAAAATACTGTAGCTTTGCTTCAACAAGTTATTTAGATAGAAGTTTCCAGAAGCCATAATTAAACACTTTCCAGATGTAAGAGTTCTAAATTTCTATGTCTTAGTATTAATCAAATTCTCTAGCTATAGGATAAATGAAAATATTTCTATAAAGCATTGTTGGCTGATCTTATGTATTTTTCTCTATGATTATTTTCTGGAATGACTGACTAATTGTCCTACTTCTGAATGTTATTTTCTGACCCTTTCAATTATCTTTCTGTTCATATTTTCAGTTTACATGTCAAATTTCAAATCCAGGTTCTCCCAATATTGCATTTGCTGAATATTTAGGTCACTAGCAAGGAAGTGCAACATCTTTATTTTATATTTTAAAAAGTTCTAAAATACATAAAAGTTTTAAGAATTATCATTTGAAATCCAGGGAATGAATATCAAATATCAAATATCATTTGATCTCCAGGGAATGAATGTTACTAAATTTAATTTCATTTCATTTAATGTATTAAGTACAAAAAATTAAATATGGTCATATGAATTTACTTTTAATGATCCAAAGTTTTAGATTACAATTTTAGAATAAATAATTATTTACTAAAATATTCTTAAAGTCATTCATTTTAATGGATGTCTTCAAAAGGTCTCCTTTTTTATTTATTAATTCAGGTGTAAACTTTCCAAAAGAATTTAAGATAGAAAGTTTCTACTAGAGGAACATAATTTTTAAAAACTTTCTGAGGCCAGGTTCATTTCTTTTGCCATGCAAATATCTCCAAGTCTCATTCTTTAGATCAGGTCTATTCAATATGTGGCCACACATGGCTATTGAATTTTAAACTAAATCGATACAGTTTCTCAATGGCAAAAGCTACATATCAAGTGCTTTATAGTTAAACATAGTGATTACTCCGTGCAGATAGAAAATGCTTCTGTCATTGCAAAAAGTGCTATTTACAAGAGCTATATTAAATCAACCTATACTATCAATTTTCAACTTTAACAAGATCAAACATCAATATTTTCTCTATAAATGATTGTTTATCCATTATTACTTCATTTATTCAAAAAGTAGCCTTGTATAGGATTGGGAAAAGAGGTATCTTCAGTAAAAGGTTAAATCATGACTCATACAGATATAAAAATAAATATTTGTTCAAGATTCTATTTCTTATCATTCAATGAGGAGATCTGGCACATGTTATAACCAGTTTACAGGACAATTTCTATAGATATTTTCTTTTTGGTTACCATTCGGATTACATAATATATATTAAAGTTTAATAAATTACTTTAAACTGACAATAACTTCAATCACATATAAAAACTCTACTCCTAGATTTAAATAACCTCACCACAAAAAAGAAATAGTAATTATGTGATGGGATGGAAGTGTTATCAAATTCTATGGTGTTAATCATTTTCCAACATATAAAAGTAACCAAATCAGCACATTGTACACCTTAAACTTATACAATGCTATGTGCCAATTATATCTCAATAAAGCAGGGGAAAAAACACTATACCTCTACATTTCTGCCCCTACTTTTTGTTATTGATGTCACAAATTACAATATTTTACAGTGTGTATCTATTAAAATAGGTTTACAGTTACTTTTAATGTTTTTTTAATTCTACATCAGGATTAAGTGATTAATGCACCAATATTACAATACTATAGTATTCTATATTTGTCTATATATTTACCTTCAGCAGAGGCTTTTATATTTCCATATCCTTTAATGTTACTGTCTAGTATCCTTTTCTTTCAACTTGAATAACATGCTTTAGCACTTCTTATAGGACTTGTCCAGTGGTGATGAATTTCCTCAAGTTTGGCTTACCTGGCAATGTCTTAATTTCTCTTTCATTTTTGAATGAGAGTTTTGCCCAATATAGTGTATTTTCTTTCACCACTTAAATATATCATCACCCTCACTCTCTTCTGGTCTGTTTTGGTGTGAATGTCTTTGAATGTATTGCCCTTGGCCATTGGTGAGCTTCTTGAATTTGTATGCCCATTTGTTCAAATCTGGGAAGTTTTGGGCCATTCTTTTTTCGAATCAGTTTCTTGTCCCTTTATCTCTTTCACCTCCTTGTGAGACTCCAATAACTTATATTTTGGTCCACTTGATATTGTACAATACCTTTGGCTCTTCATTTTTAGTCATTCTTTTTCTCCTGTAACTCAGTAATTTTAAACGATCTGTTTTTAACTTCACTGATTTTTTTTCTTCTACTTGGTCCAACTTAAATGCCTCTCGTGAATGTTTTAATTTATTGTATACTTCAACTCCACAATTTCTCTTTTTTTATAATTTCTATCTCTTTGTTGATATTATCATTTTGTTTATGCATAGTTTTCTTGATTTAATTTAGTGTTGTCTGCTTTCTCTTTCAGCAAAATAGGCATCTTTAAGATGGTTATTTTGAAGTCTTTCTCAGGTAATCATAAATGTCTAGTTCTCTAGAGTTGGTCTCTGGAAATTAACATTCTTACTTTGGTGGGAGCCAGGATTCCTTTTTCTTTGCATGCCTTGTGATCTTTTGTTTATGTTTGGGCATCTGAAAAAAGTCACCTCTCTCAGTCTTTACCAATGGACTTCATACAAGGGGAAGACCTTCACCAATCAGCCTGGTAAAATTCTGGGAACCTCTCAAACCTTTTCAGAGGATGCACCTTCTCTGGGCTTGCATGTGTAATTTCCCAGTTAAAGAGGTTTTCCCATTCTTATTCAGAAGCCTATCACATTTTACCCTTCCTGCAGTAGTACTGCAGCGTCTCTGGTGAGGTAACAAGCCACAGTGTTCACCTTTCATTTCAGCAGCCAAAAACCTGGTGTTAAAATTGTTGTTCTCAAAACCTCTCCAAGTCAGGTGAGACCAAAATCAGTGGCTCAGGCAGCCTGCCAAAAAGCCAGAACACTGGATTCATGTTCTGTAGTTCTTCACTGCTGAGAGAGAAGCTAGGAGTTCTCAGTTTTCTCCTGATCATGCTGCACTGCACCAGAAGGGAAGGGGCTAGGGCATGTAAAATGCCACTCATTTTCTTATCCACTTAGATACAGGTCTTCTTGGCTTTGTGCTCACTTGGGATGTTCCAACCTTTTCACTGGTTTTAACAGTTCTCACTAAAACAATTTTGTCCCTATATATTGTTAAGTCAGTGTCTCTATGGAAGAATAATGGCCTGGGACTTCCTTTTCCACCATCTTCCTGCACTTTTAATACTTCTAAACATTTCAGTAGAAGTAATGCTTGCTATTGGGTCATCAAACCTCATACATTTAGAAAGAATACCCCCATGTAGATAAATTATGTATACTTGTATTATATTAAACATTAATATACTAAGAGAAAACAAAGCTTGTTTTTAGTAAATGAAACTAGTCCAACTAGTCTCAAATGCCAAAGATTTACCTAAATTAGGTGAACTTAAAATGTTAAGCTACCTCAAGTTGATTTCTACAAACATATCTTTTTGGCACATTAAAGGTATTAGGGATTTCTGGAAATTTTAGGAATGTTCTATTTATACAACCAATTGTTTCTCTCTACACATCAGAACAGAGGTCCTTTTAAGAGACTTGGTAGTCTAATTTGGGACTACCATCCAGACGTAATGAACTATTACACATTCACACAATGAGAGGTAAAAGGCTTCCAGAACTAGTGACATGTAAACTTACAGACACATAGAGAAAGCTTATAACTTCAACTCTCAAGTTTCAGCCATGGTTCAAGCATAAACAGAAGTATAAAACTCTTTAGTCTAGATATCCACTTTTTGATGGGCATGAAATTCATGACTGGGCCCAAACTAGACAAATAAGACAAAAAAAAAAAAGCCTAACAAACCAGATTCTCTGTGATCATGTACCCAACAGAAATAAGATCTCTATAAACCATTAACACATTTACCAAACTCATCAAATGATAAGACTTTGAAGTCAAATGACCAACCAGTGTTGCCCATGATGGGGAATAACTTCACTAAATGCAAAGTTCCCAAGCTGTCCTGCCAGCAATGAGGATAACTTACTGGCCAAAATGAAACCAAAACACAAATTTGCAGAGCAGATAATAAAAACAAGGAAAACAGAGGCTCAACAAATTTCTATTGCTATTAAGTATTCCCCTTTGGGAGCCAAGGAAAGGAACAGCTTGAATATAAATTGCCCTCAAGGTGCCTTTCTCTAGTAAAGAAGCTTAGCTGGCCCTGATAGGTGAGTCCACTGGGCATCTTATTGGAAGATCTCCAAAACTTTTAAAAGGTAATTTTCAGAAAAATATAATATAATATCTAATACGGTTATAAAATTGAACACACACTAAAAATTTTGTTTTTACTCATTAAATGAGAAAAAAGCACACAGATGTTATAACTGGGTCAAAGGAAAAATCAAAAAGTAGAAATGTCTATGGAGTAAATGAATTGAATTGCAAATGAATACAAAACAAGCCTTTTCTGCAGTTGGGAGGGAAGTCAGTGGAAACTCCCTGAAACAAGACAGAATTTACTTATACTTGTACAATAACTGAAAGGGAATAAAAGGCCTGAAGCCTATGCTATTTGTGAGAATACATAATAGTCCATGAAAACACACATCCACACCAACATTTATTTGCAAGCAATATAAAATAGGAAAATCCTATGATATTGAAATTATGCTTTATGACGGAAGCAGTATTAAGAGTCATGGAACAGAGAGTGAGACCAGGATTAATTCTGCCCCCTGGAGTTGGTATTCAATTTAGAGATTATTTAATATTTTGCATTTATTTGCTTGTAGATTTTCAAAGCTGTGATGCAAATAAAGTACATTCCTTTTGCTAGGTAGCCATCTCTCAGTACTGCATGAGAAAATTTTCAATAATTAGGGCTATTCAAAAATGGTATATTGACCCCTGGCTTGAGATTCCCAACATTGAAGATGTTCAAACAGTGTTGGGATGACTAGTTACTAAGAATCTCTTACAAAGTAATTCCTACACAGTGTGGGACATTGGATTCCATGACCTTTAAGTTCTCTCACAATTCTAAACTATGATTACATGATAGTGAGATGTTCTAATATCACATATTATTCTCCTTAAAAACAATTTAGCTTAAAGTACTAGTCACATTTTCACTTCATTTTTAATTCAAACCATTCCAAAACATACATTAACAAAAAATACAATCTTTAAGCCTGGATACAATATTCTCCTTCGTGGATGAGTTGAATAATTTCAAATACCACTATAAATGCCTGTTAGCAGACTGCAGAGAGAACTTTCTCAGTATGATCTCACAGCATGGTCCAAAGGAAAAGAACAGAGCCTGCCATAATGTTTAAAATCAAGAGAATCAGAGAAGTTCACTTGGGAGGTGAATTCCTCCACAGTCAGGCTTTAGTAAAGATTTCAGCCTTAGGGGCCTGTTCATTCGTGCCTCCCTAACTCAATTTCTGTTTCAGAATACAAAATACAGATCTGTTTAAGGTTGTATAGAGCATTTTTCTTTGTCTCAATGTTAAAGACTGAGTGCCTTTTTCTGGAATATGTACACTGCAGCCTACAATTGACAATGTTGAACTTGACCCAAGCCCTACAATCCTAGAAAACAATGATGGTTAGTAATTATCTCCCTAACCCTTTGTGTTGTGGAAGTTCACTGCCTTCCCTATATGACTTGGATAAGACTCATTAGGTGCCCTTGTGTTTATGACAAGTCCAGACAGACACACAGACTTTCCAAATTCCCTTTGCCTAATAAATTGATTAGTTGAACTATTTGTACCCACTGATGAATATGGATAAAATACCTACTACCTTGGTTTGACCGGCCTAACTCAAGTTTCTCTCCTTCTTCAAGACCTCTGAAATATGACACATCCTCAGCCTGAAGCAGCATACAACCATTCCTTAAGAGTCCCTGGAAAGAGAACTGACTCTGGGTGATGAACACATCACACAACACACAGATTATGTATTGTAGAATTGTACGCCTGGGACCTATGTAATTTTTACTAACCAATGTCACGCTGATAAATTTAACAATAAAAAAAGGTTAGAAATTTTTTTTAAAAGAGTCCCTCTGGAGCATTAACTGACCTTAGGGAAAAACATTTGCTAATTAACTGTGTGATCATGAGATCATACCACTCTTTCATCCTGCTTCTCCACACCTGCTTTTGTTCTAGTCTTGTTCACTCCTCCCTACAAAAGAGATCTTTTCTCCCTCACAACGGAAGTACTTACTGATCTCTTGGTTGGAGCATTTTCTCTACTGCACTAATCCCTCTTGCAACAATCCTTTTGAATAAAGTCCCCCTTTACCACGTACAGATTTCTTTGTATTTGACAATATCAGAATTATGTGGCTTAATTACTATTTATTTCTATTAACTTTTCCTCTACATAAATTGAAGAATATTTTGAAGCAAACGGATGGATAAGTGTAAGATTCATTTGACAGTCTTTCATAGCATGTGTATTTTATCTTACACTGAACTTTGGACACCAGAATGATGTTCAGTCTTATTCACTTTCAAAATGACATGCCTACAACTGGTAGCCTTGAAAAAAATGAAGCAAAGGTCTTTAAGAAAGAAAGAAGACATTTATTATAGATTCCTATAATTAGTGACCTCACAATTGGACTTTCTATTGCTCTCTCTCTCTCTAGGAATCACTTTACCTCTAGTTACCAAACTCAAAATATTATTTTAAAAATGTTTTATTGCAGTGTTTTTAAAAAATGAGATTGGAGTGGGCAATTCAACTGTTAGTTACAACATTCTTTCATTATTTTCTTGAATCATATATTAAGATAACTATGATAATGAGATCTTTATGCATTAAATTGACATTGTGTAGCACATTGAGGATGGACATATTCCCTATTCATTTGACTTAAAAAACATAATATAAAATATACAGAGGATTCCAAAACACTACATGAATTATGCAAGAACTTCAGTGTTTTCCTGTAAGAAGTGAACCAGAAACATTATAAAGGTGGATTCTGTTTTACAAAACAGATGCTTGTATTTTTAGTTTGGAAAATGTTTTAAAAAGGAGATTTTGATAATGAATTGGTTGAGAAAACAATTTCAAACTAAACAAGTTTCTCTTACATAACATTCCAGGAGAGCAGTTCACTTCTGGTTGCCCATCAGAATCACCCGGTGATATTAAAAACATTGATACTTGGGCCTCATCCTAAACCTCTGAAAGTGGCAGCCAGGAATTCATGTAGGTTTAAATCTTGCCAGGTACTTTTCATGCATGGTCACAATTAGGCAACATAGAAAGCCACAAACCATTCATGGCCTCTGATAATCAATAAAACTAGGTTACTATATTCTTTAGAGATACCTTCACTTCTCTTGCCTCAAACATGAATCTCTTAGGAAAATGAACATGGTATATAGTTCATCTGATCTCCACACTGAAGTACTGAAAATGAATCACAACTGAAAAATAAAATCAGTTTTCAGGCTTGTGGAAAGTACAGGCAGAATTAATAAAAAAGCTTGTAGAAAATCTTTATTTAATAGGTGGCCTAGCTTTTATGTTGTCATTCTTTTTCCAACAGGAATAAAATGAATGCACATTTCATTCAATAAGAATGAAATTAGGCACTACACAAAAGGGCTGCAGTTTGCAGGTTCTGCCACTGCCAACACTCAATTCAGTTCTGACCAGAGAAGCATTATCCATGTTTGCAAAGTCACAGCTGACAACTTGGGGTGAGTGAAGGGAATGAGGTCAGTGTGAGCTCAGAATTGGTGGCTCTAGGGTTAACCATGTTATGTTTGCTAAGGTGGGATGCCAGGACCTTTGCTCTGACAGTTAATTTGCTCCTCAGATGTGGTAGAGATGTCTAACACTTTTCTAAATCTGGTTCTTTTCCTCTTCTGGCCACAAGAGAAAATCATACTTCTTTGCCATCTTGCTGCTGGCAGGATCAGAAGAATAATCTAGGCCAAAGACCTGTGGATCGAAGTGCCGCATGTCACTTCTGGACTACAGCATTTAATTCAAGTGCAAGATTTGCCAGCCCTGGCCTTCTTCCTGCCATAGTGACCACCAGCATTCCACTTGAAATCTTTGTCGGGCCTGAGTCTTGAATGAAGAAAACCCACATTCTCCACCCTTATCCTGAAATGGACATGTAGACAGAGCCAAGGACAAACACTTCTTTGGTTGTTTAGTTTTAGCCCACTGATACCTGGAAACTGTTACTGTAGTATAAACTAGCCTATCCTGACTGATACAGCACGTCAGGTTGATGGAAACCCATGACAGGATGCAAGGTTATCAGGACCACATGTATCTACTTTAGGAGAATTTGTCTTTATTTTTTTTTCTTTTGGAGACTGGGGAATGGGGAGCTATTCTTTAACTCTCTGGAAGCATTTTCCCTCCAAAATGAATTTAAAAGTCAATGTTAAAGGAACGACTGGAAATTAATCATGTATGCCTAACTGTGAGTTAAAGCCCATGTGTTCTTTCTCACCACATATTACATTTTATACATTATTCATAATTTTAATCAACCCTATTGCTAAGAACTGCACGATTAGTGATTCTTAGAAATTGTTTTCTAGATTGAATGAAATTCTTAACTGCTAAAAATTCACCATCATTAATCCATGGAAATATCACCATCTACATGTGACTCCTTGTGACTCCTTATTCAAAGCATTTGCCCATCAATAAGTTGTGAAATCAACGTGGTCCCTTCTGATTACAAGCTAAGAAATTTGACTTGACGTTTGGATAGATGAAAGACTTATATCTACATTACCACAATCAAAACTGATCACTGTTCTGAATTCTCTCCATTCTTTCCCAAGAGGTATGTGAGAAGCAAATTTAACACAAGCCAGAAGATTCCTATTTACTGCTAATTCATGCCAACCTGAAAATGGAACCAAGAACATCTTAAATCTAAATGAAAGCATGAAATGAGAAAGCACAAAGTACTGCTCGGACTGCCAGATTCCTTATAATAACACTATGTTCATTACATGATGTTGGTTCACTGAAAAATATTTCAGTGGATTATTGAAAGTGTGGCTTACACACTAAACATGTGGTTCTCACAGTCACTTAATTTGGGCATAAAATACTTAATTCAGGATAATTTGTGTGTGTATGATTGTCAACCAGATAATTGATGGTTGAAAGTTCCTCTAATTTACCACAATTTGCACATATCTGCAACATATAATTGCAACATGATAACCATGAAGATTGTAAGTTATGAAACTAATATCTGTAGAAGTCTATGTTCCTGATTTTCTTCTGTATTTTATTTTATTATTTTTTAATTCATTTTTATTGTTAGACTTACTGGGGTGACATCTGTTAGCAAGGATTACACAGGTTTCAGGCATACAATTCTACAGTGCATTGTCAACTTGTTGTATAATCAGTTCACCACCTAATGTGACTTCTCTTTCAACATCAGTAGTATGTAAATAAACATTATGGAGGATAAAACAGTGTTAATGCTATACTACTTTTTTAAAAGACTTTTTAGAGCAATATTAGGTTCATAGAAACATTGAGAAATTACAGACATTTCCCATAAAACCCTTGTGCTGCTCTCCCTGCCACATGCCTAGCCTTTACCATTATCATCATTAGTCACCAGAGTGGGACATTTTTTACAACTGATAAACATACATTGACTCATAATAATCACCCAAAGTTGACAGTTTACATTATGATTCACTCTTGCTATTGTACACTCTATGGGTTTGGACAAATGCATAATGACACACATATATCCATCATCATACGTAGTATCATACAGAGTGTCTTTACTGGCCTAAAAATCCTCTCTGTTCAGCCTCTTTCTCCCTTCCCATTAACCAACCCCTGGTAACCACTGATCCTTTTATTGTCTCCATAGTTCTGCCTTTTTTCAGAAGATCATATCGTTGGAAACATACAATATGTAGCCTTTTCAGACTGGCTTATTTCACTTGGTAACATGCACTCAAGGTTCCTCCGTGTCTTTTCATAGCTTGACAGCCTATTTCCTTTTAGTAATATTCCATTGTCTGAATATACCATGGTTTATTTATCCCTTCACCTACTGAAGGGTATTTCGGTTGCTTTCAGATTTTGGTAATAATAAATAAAACTGCTATAAATATCCATATGCAGATTTCTGTATGGACATAAGTTCCCAACTCCATTGAGTTAATTAACACCAAGGAGTGCAATTGCTGGGTTGTATGGTACAAGTATATTTAGTTCTATAAGAAACCCCCAAACTGTCTTCCAAAGTAACTGTACCATTTGGCATTCCCATCAGCAATAAATAAAATTCCTGTTGTTCCACATCCTCACCAGCATTTGGTGATGCAAGTGTCCTGAATTTTGGTTATTCTGATAGGTGTATAATGGTATCCCACTGTCAATTTTAACTTGCATTTCCCTGATGACATATGATGTGAAACACCTTTTCATATGCTTATTTGACAACTGTGTATCTTCTTCGGTGAGGCATTTGTTCACATCTTTGGCACAATATTTAATTGACTTGCTTTTCTCATTGTTGAGTTTTGTGAATTCTATGTGCATTTTCAAAAAACAGTCCTTTATCAGATATGTCTTTAATAAGCATTTTCTCCCAACTCTCGCTTGTCTTCTCAATTCTCTTGACATTGTGTTTCACACAGAAGTATTTTTTTATTTTTTTTATTTTACTGAAGTCCAGTTTATCAATTATTTCTTTCAAGTATTGTGCCTTAGGTATTATATCTAAAAATTCATCACTATATCTAAGCTTATCTAGCTTTTGGCCTATATTATTTTCTAAGAGTTTTATAAGGCTTTGTGTGTTTGTTTGTTTGTTATTGTTACAGTTATTGAGGTGACCTTGGTTAGTAAAAATTACAGTTTCCAGGTGTACAACTCTACAATACATTGTCTATATGTTGCATTAAATGTTTACTTATTTTTGACAAAAATTGTATATACTTAATGTGTAAAACATGATGTTTTGATATGATTACAACAATCAAACTAATTAGCATACTATCAGTTTGAGTAGTTATCATTGTCTTGTGCATGTGTGATAAGGACGCTTGAGATCTACTCTTTCAGCTAATTTCAAGTATACAATAAATTTTTATTAACATAGTCACTATGCAGTACATTAGGTCTCCAGAACTTATTCATCTTAAAACTGAAAATCTGTACCCATTGATTAATATTTCCCATTTTGCCCCAATCTTCAACCCCCGTTAACCACCATTTCACTGTCTGTTACCATAAGTTTGATGGTTTTTTTTTTTTAGATTACACATATGAAATCACACAGTTTTTTTATTGCTGTGTCTGGCTTATTTCAATGAGCCTAATGTCCTCTAGGTTGATCCATGTTATTGCAAATGCACATTTTCTTTATCCATTCATCTGTCAAAGGACACTTAGGTTGTTTCCATATTTTGGCAAAGTTAACATGATCAAAAAATTAAGAATAAAGAGAAACAATAGTAAATAATGTTACAATGAACATGGGGGTGCAGCTATCTCTTTGAGATAGTAATTCAGGAGTTTTAGAGTTTGGTGTTTAATATTTAGGTCTATGATCTATTTTGAATGAATTGTTATGAAGGGTATAAGGTCTGTGTCTAGATTCATTATTTTTTGCATGTGGATGTCCAGTTACTAAAGCACCATTTGCTGAAAAGACTATCTTTGCTTCAGAATGCTAGACTACTTTGAATGCTTTTATCTCCATGTTAACCAAAAAATTCTCCACATTTCATTGAGAACGATGCTTTCATTGGAAATAGAATAAAAGTATTTTTAGAAAGGCAATGAAATAAGGCCTTCAATATGAAAGTCTCAACCATTTATTGGCATGTGTTGACAACCAGGCACTCTAAAACACATTATATATCTACTGTGTCACTTGAGCTATCAATTCTTGAGTTCCTCTCTCTTAGATTGTCAGATGCTATTATTCGTTTTTTTCCCTTATACTTTGTTATTTGTTCTTGTTCTTCTTCTCAAAAAAAGCAATAATTAAAGAATGGGGAAGTAAAAACTCTGAATGAGGTAGAAAGAAGACAATGGGCCAAATACATCTGAGGCTGCAGTCTTCAAATCTGCTGCTCACACAGTTTTAAGAAGACTATCTTCAATATTCTTCTTAATAGTGGTATTAGACAATAATAACTGAGAGCAAAAGCATACTACCCTGCTAAGAACTGTGTGTGCATTATCCCATAATCTTCACAGCACCACAATGAGTCAGACACTAATAATGTCTTTATTTTACTGACAAAGCTCAGAAAAGTTAAGTAACTTTCCCTTCAGATAAGTGGCTGAATAGGGATTCAAACATAGGTCTCTCTGGGTTGAGAGTCCTAGATTCTTATCTACAAGATGAAACAACATACAAGAACAACCCTTGAACCCCTCTTTCTCCTTGTTGAAATATACTTGCTTAGAAATGAAAAGCAAATATTAATACATGGCAGCACAATGAGGTATTCCCTCAAGAAGTTAATAAGAGAAGAATAATGTTATATTTCTTTTTTGTAGATAATTGGGTTTATAGACAATAGTATTCTTTTGCAGTGTTAGAGTTCCACTTTAAAGTCTTTTATTATCCTTCTCTTGAATGTATTTTTCTACAAAGTCTCTATTTCAAATGCCTATTAGCACAAAACAACGCCAACTGGCATAACCAAACTAGTGAAAACAACAAAGACAAAATGACTTAATTTAAGGACCTTTTCCCAAAAAGGAGAAAAACTAACCAACAATCAATAATCAGTGACTTCCTTGCCATAAAAATCCATTTTTTAAAGTAATTAATGTGGTAGGCAATTCTGAATATGCTGTTAAGACACATAAATAACCACATATTTTATTTGCTCTATTAAAAATAGCATTGTTTATAAGAATATTTTTAAGTATGTATTAGTTGCCAATTGTGCTAAATCAATTATAGAAAGTTGTATCACATAATCATCATGATAAATGACTACTATATAGTGATCATATAATTTAAAATCTAAACTAGGATTATTTTGAGAATGAATATGCTAATAATTTGGTAGCATTGAAACCTGTACTCTTCTCAAGCTAATATGGATATGGTCACCTTTTGTATCAAAGTGTATAGCTAAAGAAGTGAAGGCTAGAAGAATTGAAGTGGCTTGTCCATGCTTACATCACGATGAAGTAACAGATCTAAGGCTTGCCCTCAGATAAACCTGACAGCAAAGTCCATTTTGCTAAACTGTAATTACTACAAGCTAAGTGTACAGTGCAGTATAGTCATTCTCAAACTTTAGCATAAGTGAGAATCACTTGGGGATAACTAACAAAATGTGACATTCCTAGGACCCACCCCAAGAGATTGTGACCCAATAGTTATGGTGTAAGGCTCAGGAAAACTACATTTTTGCAAGCATACCCCTCTTTTTCTTTTAAATAGTTTTTGTTGTTAGAATTATTGGAGTGACATTGGTGAGCAAGAAATACATAGGTTCCAGGTGTGCAATCCTACAGTGCATCATCTATGTGTTGCATTATGTCTTCACCACCCAGAGTCAGTTCTCTTTCCATCACCACATATTTGACTCCCCCACCCTCCTCTCCCACCTCCTCCCTCTTCTCCCACCCCTCTCCCCTTTCCCCCAGATAACCATTAAACTATTGATTAGCTCCATGATTTTGTTTGTTTGTTTGTTTGTTTGTTTTTCTTTGTTGGCAAGTGCACCGCTCTTAAGAGATTCTGATGAAAATGAGTCATTGCTAAATTTGGAGATGCATTGTTCTCCTATCTGAACAAGCACTTGCATGAGCCAAGAGTGTATTTTACTAATCTCAACATGGACAAAAGATGAAAAATAAAGAAAAAGTAAAGATAACTCAGTAAATACTTAGCATGCTCCTATTGCAAAGTACAAAACTTTAAAACTAAAAGATATGGTATAACTAAAAGGGCTTTGTCACCTGGGTTAGGTTAGCTACTCTGTGTTGTGTTATCTCATCTCATTCAGGAATGTCCTCAAGTATTTTTTAAATACTTGGGAGGGGAGAAGGGGAGGGCATGGGAACGGAGGGAGTGGAAGCTAAATATAAGGTGATGGAAAGAGAAGTCACACTAGGTGGTGAACTTATTATACATCAAGTTGACAATGCACTGTAGAACTGTATGCCTGAAACCTATGTAATCCTTGCTAACAGATGTCACCCCAATAAGTCTAACAATAAAAATGAATTTTAAAAAAAGTTAAATAAATAAATAAATAAATAAATAAATAAATACTTTATGGTCTCCCATTCAGAAACTTGTTGTTTACATTCTTTCTACTACTACGTTCCTTTCATTCACTCCAAGCAGAATCAAGCTGTTTTTCTCTTGCCAGCTTAGTGTTGGAATTCTTTACTTTCTTATTTGTAAAGATTAGAAACTGTATTATAAATTATAAACTACAATGAACACCAAAGAATAACATTTTCATTCTTGAACAATGTAATTTTCACTAATCAATGTCACCCCAATAAACCTAACAATAAAAAGAAAAAGAAAAAAAGAATTAAAAAAAATTAAAATGAAGATACAAACTAAGCCACTTTCCTTAGTTCAGTGACTTGCATGACATAGTAAGTAGATACTTCCCAAATATTTATTTATTTTTAACAGAAAATATTATATGTTGTTATAAGGCAAAATAAGAAACAAAGGCTAAGGGTAATGGAATAGATCTATAGATATGATAAAGAGTGTGTCACTGTTCACTCTGGTGACTACAGTTTCTTTGTAGTTCTATTGTTAGTAACGGAAGTAACTCTTTAGATAGTGGATTCCGAGAATACAACAAAGTGAGAGAAGGTAAATGTAAGCCAGTTTTAGATTTCCGATGATAGGTAACAGTAAAGCTCAATACTATTTAAAAGATCCAACAAGCCTAAAATTTTGATAATTCTTTAATTAAATATGTCTCTTGACTTTAGTGTATAAGAAATGAAAATGGGAGTTGGATAAAGCTGTAGAAATATTAACTGACATACCTGTAATGGGTTCCTGAAAGGGAAGTTTGCTAGACAATGACATTTTTTACTAAAGAAGACTGTGGAATCTGCTTTTCTCTCACCATTTTCCCTACCTGAACAAAAACCCAGGCATATTTAAAGTATTTTTTTCCATTTTCCATGTGTACAGCAGAACACTGGCCTGTGTTGAGAGATTCTACAAAAGTTGAGTTTTGCTGTTAATCACCTGTTGGACTCGAGTAAACCAAAACCATATTTTTAGGTTTTGTCCATTTAGCAACCCCCTTCTGGAAAAAAAATTCTGGATAAGTTAGGATTAAAATTGTAAGAAAGAAAGATTCCCAAAGAGGTTTAGATAAGACAGAAGTTTATTTTTGACTCACATTAGAGGAGTCTGCAGGCAGAGTCCAGAATCACTTTGGGACTTTAATACAGTGATCAAGAAACAAAGTCCTATCCCATTCAATGTTCCACCACCCCAAGAGTATGGTACTCATATTCATGGTGTAGTATGACAGAAAAAGGTCCAACCTTCACACCTCCATCCCAAACAATAGGATAATGAATGTGAAGATGGAGGGCATGCTCTCTTCCTTTACACCACCCATAAGTCCCACCATTTATACTTCCCTGGTAACACCTTGGAGCAAAGGAGGATGGAAATTAGCTTTCTGCCTCACATACTCATGCATCTCACTTAAAATAATGACAAAAAATCTAGTATATGTGCTGCCGAAGCGAGCACAATGACAAAAATCTAAGATGTCAGATGGGTAGTAGACTTGTTGGGGTTATCACTTTGTGAGGTGTGTAAATGTCTAGTCATTATGTTCTTTGCTACACCTGAAACTAATAAGAAAAGAAAAGAAAAGAATGTAAAATTAAAACAAAATAAAATAAAGCAAAATTAAAATAAAATAGGCAAAAATCTCCAAGTCTTGGCATTGGCAGGTGATAAAAATCATTTCCACAGCCATTTTACTCTTGCACTTCACTAGACAAGTATTCACCTTTTGTGACCCTCAAACTGCCCTTAGCCCATCTCTTATCCTCATTCTCAGATGATAATGTTGCTTTCAATTTTAGTGAAAAATAAAATCGACTAGAACTATACTATCTCATGTTGTTATGACAAAACGTACAAAAGTCCCTTAACTTCACTGGTATAGTCTGTCTTTTGGACACCTATGCTGTATGAACTGTGGTTAAAAGTAGACTCTGGAGACAGGTATAGTGAGATTTGAAAACCAATTCCACCACTGATGAGCTTCATCCTCTGTGTTTTAGTTTTTGTTCTTGTAAAATGACAATAATAATAGAACCTAGCTTACATTGAGGATTAACTGAGTTGATATATGTAAATGATTTAGAAAAGCATCTGGTACATGTTAAACAATGACGGTATCAATATCATTATCTGAGGCCAAACCATACACTCACTCAATGAATTCCATTCCTTCACCACTACTCAAAGAATCTGCTACTTAAAAATCCCCCGTTCTTTCCTGCATAACAAATTTTCCCTCTTTACTGGAACATTTTTGTTAGCATACATATATTGTAATGTCATCACTCATTCTAGAAACAAACATACTAGGTTACATTTCTTGTCTGTGCTTCATTTTATAGCAAACTTCTTGAAAGACTGCTTTACACTCTCTATTTCTACTCATACTTCCTCACCTCTCACTTTTTCTTTCCATGTAATTTTCCATTTCTCCATTGAAATCCTTCTTCTCAGGATCAGCAATCTCCTACATATTGCCAATCCAGTGATCCGTTTTAACAGTTATCTTTCTTAAGCTATTCTTAGCATTCATCAATTAATCACACTGTCTATCTTAAAGTACATTCTATTTGATTGGGGACCAAAACACACTCCTACTAACTCTGGCCACTCCTTGATCCACTGCACAAGTTCATCTCTTCTGCAAAACATCTAAAATGGAAATATACTAGGACTCAGTATTTAGACTCCTCTGTCTATACTCACTATCTTGACAGTGGTTATAAAGACTTGTGGTTTTAAATACCACTTACATCCTGAGGCCTCTCAGATTTACATCTCTAATTCAGACCTCTCCCATAAATTCTACTTTCCAATGTCTGCCTACTCAATAGCTCCATCTGGATATGGAGAAGGCCTCTCAAGCCTAATCAAGAACTCTTGATTCTTGACCACCCCCACCCCTCATAAACCTTCTCATTGTAGCAAATGGCATCACAATTCGCCAGATGCACAGACCAAAACCTAAGAAACGTTCTTGAATCAGCTCTTTTTTCAGCACTCTAAATACAACTCAACAGCAAGTCCTATGAACTCTACCTCTACACATATTCTAACTCACCTCTTCCCACCACAGCCACTGTTTCTACTCCAGTTTAATGACCATAATTTCCTAATGATTCACTATAATAGCTTCCTAGTAACTGATATACCTGCTACTATTGGAGCTACTAGAATAATCCTGAATAACAATTAATGCAGTTCACAACATTGCTTTACCTCCAACCATCTCATATCTGAGTTGTATGCATATATCTAACACTGGTTCACAAGGCCTCATATTATCATTCACCTTAACTCGGATCACTCTCCTCCTTGCTCATCACTGGCTGCCTTCTGTTCTTCAAATGTACCAGCTCCATTTCAATTTCACAGCCTTTTACACTGTGTTTCCTTCTATGTGAACACTCTACCACCAGATCTTCCATGTGATTTGTTCTTTCACTTCATTTATTAATAGAACTCACTCTGCTCAAATGATTCCTTCTCCGAAAAGCCTTTCAAGACCATCCTATCCAAAATAGCTCTTCCCTCTACTTCCTACAACTCTTTCCTTTATTTTTATGATAGCATTTCCATAGTGAAAACCATACCAAACAAACAAAGAAAAACTTATCTGTTATCTTACTCTATGAAAATATAACAGGTGCCACATACCTAGAACTTAGTGTGGCACTCAAAAATTACCTTGTTGAATTCACAAATTCAAGTATTTTATTTTTTATTTAATCTTACCTACAAGTAAGAAAATGGACTGAAGAATCTTAAATATCAGTAAGATCTGTGCATTCCTGAAACTCAACTATGCTTAATTAAATCACTGCTGTTCCACACCACTAAAGACAAATTTCTATATACTACTAAATGTTCTCAAAAAAGTGAGAACATTTTAGGTTGCAAAGATTTCTAAAAATCTGGTAAAATCAAGAGTAGTGTATGAGGTAGAGTTTTCATTGCGTATGCTATCGTGTGAGAGAAGCATATTTAAGAATACTCGTATTTCATGGTTTTTCTTGCTCAAATATATGTTTTTATATCTTTATAATACAAAAAGATTAAAACAGGAGTATAAACAGAAAACTAATGTGTGTCAGTTGAATGAGCCAAGTTTTGGGAAATGGTTAATAATTTAAAGACTATATCTATGGCAACTGAAAAATAATGAATAGTATAAAATATTAGTGAATCTATTCATATCTGTTACTGGAGACAGCCAAATTATATGTGATATGCAACTGAAATATTGAACCATCTAAAGATTTTCATCCACAAAATCTCTTACCTTGTGTGGACACACTGAAATCCAAGGACCATCGTGGTCAATAATACAAATTTTAAAGAGATATATATGCAAGATATAAGTCCTAGAAATAGTCTAGAGGTGTTTTTTATTTAATTATAATAATTTGTTATTGCTTTTATTAGTAATAGTAGGAATAACACATTTACTACATGTCAGACATGGTTCTAAGCATCTTACATACAGGAGGGTCCAGCAAAAGTAATGCCCAGACTTGAGTTATGATTTTATTACAAAATCATAACCAAACATGCTTATGGTTACACAAATAACACCCCTTTGTTATGAGCTGGTAATCTATACCAAATCTTTTATTACAAAATCATAAGCATGTATAGCTTGTTATGCATATTAAATTACATAATCCTCACAATAAACTTTTTGCTAGGAGGAAACCTACCATGTTCACCCTTCAACCCAGGGGTCAACAAACAAAGACCTGTGAGTCAGATCAAGCCAGCCATCTGTTTCTGTAAATAAATTTTTACTGCAATACAGACACATTCATTCACTTACATACGTGTGTATGACTTCTTTCGTGCTACAATGCCAGAGCTGAGTAGTTGTAACACAGGTCATGTAATCTGTAAAGCCAAAAATATTTACTATCTGGCTCTTTCCAGAAAGTTTGCCAGTCCCCAGTTTAATCTAATAATACAAGGCCTGGTTTAATTTTCCATGTGCTAGCTGTTTAATGAATAGTTGCTTGATTGGTTTTAACAGTGTTATGGAGGTAATCAGACACACGGTTGAAGGGATGATCCTAAAATTCACTATCACACACTAACTTTTGGGGGTTTTTTATATTGATAGCTTCAAAGCTAGCCAAGATGCTTAAATATCTAAAATGTCAAATAGTTTAAAGAAAGCATTCTTTTTTCATTTTTAACAATTTCTTGGGCAAGGCAATGCATTCTTCCTGCACAGCAGCCAGTCCAAGAGGAGCATGACCTGTCCAGTGGCTGGTGTGTCTGCCTCATGTATCGATGTACCATCAGCACTTTACATAGTGCATGGCACGAAGCCGGGCCTCTCTGAATGTGTAACACAAATTCACCAACAAAGTGGAGGTTTTCCATATAACTGGAACTCCTTTCTCTGTTCAGTTTAGTCATCAGACAACTGAAGATTACACAATATATTTACTCTAGGGCTATCATGCTCTTTCAAGCCTGCATATAAATGTAGATACAACTAAGTTTTCCTAAGAGAGGAATGTATTTTCTATAAGGGAAAAAATATTAGTATGGCACAAGCCTTGAGAAACAAAGAGCTAATGTTGCTAAAGGTGATGGCATTATACAGTATGCTCCTATCCGTCTTCACATATAGTTTGCATAAAGAGATTTCTAAGCATAAAATCAATTGTGTGAATAGACTGAAGCCATAAAAACCAAAGCTGTTGATTAATCAGATAGTGTTTTTTTAAAATGCTTGTAAAATTTTAGATATAAATTATCTTTCTAAAAGTATTCCTTCAAATTTTTTCCCTGGCCTTTGTATTTCAAAATCATCAAAAATTAATCAGGTTTAGTTTTTGTTTTGTTTTTTAACAACAAAAAAAAGCTCTTCATTAATTCTATTGCTGGAGGATACTGTGAATTTTGCCAGTCTTTGCCAAGTTATTTCTAACAAATTGTGTTTAGAAAAATGCCCTCTTAGAATATAATTCCATGATCTAGGTCAAGGAGAAAAACAAACAGAGGGGAAAAAAATAGAAGTTTAAGTGAACACTAAAAATAGTAAAACATGAAGCAGTTCTAAAACTTCAATAAGCCAAGTTGGGACCTCTTTGAGAGAGTGGGAAGGGCTGAAGGATGGTGTGTATCTTTCTATTTTAGAAGTCCTAGTGAGGGTATGTGTGAGGAGAGATGGAACAAATTGCTCAATGAAAGTAATGGGGTCATCCCCTCAGTTGCCTTCAGGGATGCTGTAAATCTGGATGTTCTTCATTCTGTTTCTGTTCTTTTCTCTTCCTTATGTAGCTCCCAGCAATTTCATTTTAGAGCCTACTGCAGTTCATTACAAGGTGCATTTCTCCTTGTAGACTCAAGTGTTCTTCCAGCCAGCCCCTGCAATCTGAGTTTCCTGTTTTAAATGCCTGCATTTTTTTAGCTCAAGAATCCAAGTCACATGCTAAGCAAAATAAGTCAGACAGAAAAGTTGAGAAGCATATCATTTCACTCAGATGTGAGATATAAAACTGAAAGCAACAAGTGAACAAGACAGATGATGGACCATAGAATTGTACACTTGAAACCTATATGATTTTATTAAACAATGACACCCAAATAACTGAAAAAAACTTAAGTTAAAAAGAGACAAAAGTATAGACAATTCACAAACCCAAAGTAGCTTTGTTCAATAATAATTTATAAAAATCCAAGTCACATGTTTGAAAAAAGTTAATTCATTTAAATAGGAAATGGTCTCTCTTTATTGGCCCCTCTGTATTTTGCTGTCTTTTTGTGTGTTTTAGTCATCTTGAATCTTAGCCCTGGGTCAATCATGGCATCTTATAACCACTGGGAAAGTCAGAGAAATAAGGAGTGCAAACAACTAAATAGGCTTCCTGACCTTATTATTCACAGTAAGCCATTCTCTTCCAGAGAGCCTCTTGTGAAAGGAAGACTGTTATTCTTCACTTTTGATGATGTGAGCAGACATGATGAGAGCCCTTTTGACATGTTTAGCTTATTCAGTTACTACACCATAATTTGGCTATCCTGTTTTCTGAAGGAAAAATACTAATATTGCCTTTAAAATGAAGTGGGTTAGTAAGTGTAGTTAATGCTATTCTTGAAAGAAATCTTATTTTTTTCAGCAGTATTACTGAGAAGCAGTCTTACAAATATGTTTCTACTATATAAATAAAAAAATTACAACAGGAAGCAATGTAATTAGCATACTCTAACACTGTAGAAAACATGGCTAATGTAAATGTTGAAAATATTGTTGCTTTAAAGTACAATTAGATGTGACTGTTAGTATGACTTTCTCAATCAAAATGAGGCAGATTAGTAAGGTCTCAGAGACAATTAGGCTAAATATGGAACACATTGCTCACTTCACAATACAAGCAAAAAAGAAGGAATAAATAAGTAATTTATATATCTTATTTCCTAAAATAACTTCCACATGTTGAGTGTTTACAATATACTAAACACTGTTATAAGAACTTTCCATGTGTTTTCTTTCTTAAACCTCAAAACAACCTAATGAGCCATGTAATGTTATTAGCCCCATTTGACAGAGGAAGAGACCGAAGCACAGCAGTTAAGTAACTTGCTTAGTAGCACAGACAGAATTTTCTATTAACCATCTTCCACCAGAGCCCATGCGTTTCACTGTTATATCAACTGTGTGAATTATGTTGTCTGCAGTATAATAGACTTGAAAAGAGTGACAAAGTATTCATAGTTTGGGCAAAGTAATTTAGGTTAATACATAACTAGCATCAGTTTTCATAAAGGATAATTCTTTAAAAGAAACACACAAATAATAGAAAAAAGTGGGATCCTCAATGTAATAGTTAAATAGTTTTTAAAACATAAAAACCATAAAGTAGTCATATTTCAAATTTTTATTTTAACAATGATCTCCAATAAACTAAGATGGATACTAGGTAATTAGAAATTTTGAAATATATTATTTAAATAATTGAGATACTTTTGTAGAAGATTATTACTGTATATCATACCTGCTATATAATTAACATACTGTACATTTAAAAATGCATTTCTGTGTACTATAAACTACATAAGGAATCAAATCTAACCAATACTAACATATGCTCTGTCTACCCTTCACAGAACAATTCACTCTTCTAAAAGAATTTGGAAAATATGGGTAAATAATATTAGTAAAGATGACATGAAGGTTTGAGATCCTTCATATTTTAACAATTTAAAAATATTTAACAACTTTATTCTCTTAATTTTATCATAGAAAAAATTTAATTTTAAAAAAGAATGTTAATTACTTAAAGAGAGGCACTTTTCCCCTATAAAACAATACAGTTCCAAAGACCAGGCAGACAGAGCAGGCAATAGCAGAGGTATTTTCTGTACATAACTTTAAAACAATAATAAAATACACTTAAAGTCAATGAGAGGACTATTAGCAGCATGTGCTGGCAATTCTAAATAATATCCATGTTAAAACATTCCTTCTTGTAAACCCCATTTCTTGCTCCAAGTTCTCAGCAATTGCTGATGTTCCTAATGCATTTTAATAACACTTATATATGCTTCAAATGAGCACATTTTTATCATTTATCCTTGAAATAACATTTACTTCTTCATGGAAGTTAATTTGGAGAACTCCCAGTTGTACATTAGACCCCCCCCCCAACACACACAGAGTTTGCTACAAAGGTTTGTTTCAAGAATAAGTTCCTAATAGCTCAAAGTTGGACTCATTGAAGCTCTCTTTGGGTACAAACTCAGGTTATTACATAATCTTACTTTTAAAAGCAGATTTAAAATAAACAATGATCTGACCATGATTGTGAAAACCAAAAAACAAAATTTTAGCTACTTCAATGATGACACTTTAGGTGGCTACTTGGAAGTTTTACTTCTGTTTAAAATTATTTTGACTATGGAAATATTTGAAAGCTCCTAAAATTTATCCCAAGTAAACAAAGACATGGACTGTATTGCAATTTCTAGAATTTATTATAAAGTGGGATTTTTCTCAAGTCCAACTATGATCCAGCATTCCCTCTTCTGAGTACTACCTGAAATTTTTTAAAACATTTATTCATAAAGATATATGTAACCCTATGTTCACTAAAACATTGTTCATGGTGGCCAAGACAAGAAAACAACCAAAGCGAACTTTGATGGATGACTGGATACAGAAGCTGTGGTACATACACACAATGGAATACTACCCAGCCATAAGAAAAGATGAAATACTGCCATTTTCAAAAACATGAATGGATCTGGAGCATATCATGCTAAGCAAATTAAGTTACACAAAAAATAGTGGAATTTTTTTTTAATGTGTGCCAAGCTTACTCTTATAGTTGAAACTTTTCCAAACTACATATGTGTATATCTGTATTTCATGGAAAAGATGCTTTTCAAAACTAAAAATAAAAGGACTCTTCTGACAAAGTAATTGGCAACTTGGCAGAAGTTAAGGCTTGAAACAACAAACCACAGTGTTATTCAATACTACAACAGATCAATAAGTAGGTATACATTTTTATCTTTATCGAGAAAACCATATTAATGCAACTAAGAAGTATTATTCCATTAATTTCCCCTTCTTTGCTGTACTGTAGTATTCAATTTATTCATTCATGTATTTTCCTGGAATAATCATATATATGATCATTTTTAATTTTTGACCATTATTATTACATAATTCATTTCATGACTACCATTAAAACTAATGTTGCAGAAAAGAGAATAATCAAAAATGATACACTGTATATGTGTATCATATACACTAGGCATGCTGCAGTAAGATAAAGAATCTCAGACAACTTCAGATATGAGGCATTAAAATAACTGTTGACTTGTGTGAAATGAAGAAATAATGTGCTCAATACCACCTTCTACACTTTCTGACTCCACTTCCCCTTGTATCTCCCTTTTTTTTTCTGTTCTTCATTCTTTATTTGTGCTTTTAATGTCTAGAACTTTTCATTTTTTTTGTTTCCATCTCTTTGCTCACGTTACTCATCTGCTCATGCACAATGTCTACTTTTTCCATTATAGCCTTTAACATAGTACTCATAGTTATTTTAAATTACATTTCTGTTAAAAAAAAAAAGAAATCATAAAAAGTAGACTCAACTATGACAGATGTTGGAACTAACAGAATTGTCTCTCCCTTTTTGAGCACAACCATCAGATATGTGCCTTCTGCTCCCTGGAACTGGTCTTGCCAACGTTACTAATGACCTCATTGTATTTCATGTCTCTGTAGCACAATTCTCTCTACCTTCGATTTCCATAACACCATTCTCTTATCTTATCCTGAGCTTTCTATTATTTACTTGACAATTCTCCCCCCCCCCCCCCCCCCGCGCCGCTCTAAGTATCATTTCCATGGATTCTCTACCTGGTCTCTCCTCTCTCTAAACATTATTGGTGTACTGTCACATGCATTCTGATGGTTTTAGCTACTAATTATTTGCTGAAATTTATACAAGGGCTGTCCAGAACATATCCAGCCATGTAATATGAAAAATAGAGGCATTTATGGTGGATTTTTTCCGAATTGCCCTTGTATATTCATCCACATTCCTTGAGCCCATCCTCCAGCCCTGATACCTTTGCCTGGGTAACACAGGTTTCTTGAATATAGCATAACCAAACTAAACTCACATCTTCCTCCCTTAATTACTTCTATATATCCCTAAACCAGAAGACCTAAAGGCAACCCAGATTCCTTTTTTCTTTATCCTGGTGTTGCTGCTGAAATTGATGATCAAATCCTGCTGTTGATTCACTTCCTTTTCTTTTCTTTTTTTTTTTTTTTTTGCATTTCCCACACCACCACTGCCATTCCACTGCTATGACCTTAACCTCATCTTCTTTCATTTGAATTAACTGTCATTTCTATCTCCAGTCTCAAATCCTTTCAAAGGGATATCTTCCCCCCAATATATTCCCAGGGTAATCTTACCAAAGTACACATCCTATTAAATTACCTTTATGTTTTTCATTTCACTCCATTCACTATAGAAAATCGGCACTCCCTAGTAAGGCATATGATCAAACTCTGATCTCACCCTCTCTTGCCATACAACTGAGAAAGCCCAATACTTAACCTACATCAAATTGTTTGGCATTCTCTAAGTGATCATCTGTGTATCACATCTCTTTACCTTTACTTTTGTCCATGCCCATCCATTGTTTACTCCAGGAAAACCTCATTATTCTGATGATCAGATCAAGTGGTACCTTCTCATTAAAGCTTTCCTCATTACCACAATTAGTAAAATTAAACATTCCGACCTTATAGAGTTTCTATGACAGTCCCTACTATACTTTGAAACTTATATTTATACATTTTCTAAGTCTTTCTAAACTGCAAACTCCCAGAGGACAGCTACCCTATATTAATTAGCTTTATATTTCTAGCACCTGGCATATTTAGGAGGTAGCTGATAAATAATTGCTGGTCTGCGAAGACTTATGTACCATTATGTTCATTGCAGCGCTGTTCACGGTGACCAAGTCATGGAAACAACCCAAGTGCCCTGCGACAGATGACTGGATAAAGAAGCTGTGGTACGTACACACAATGGAATATTACTCAGCTATAAGAAAAGATGAAATATTGCCATTTGCAACAAAATGGATGGACCTGGAGATCATCATGCTTAGTGAAATAAGTCAGACAGGAAAAACCAAGAACCATATGACTTCCCTCATATGCAGAATATAAACCTGAAAGCAACAAAGAAAAAACAAACAAAAAGTGATGGACACAATCAATAGTTTAGGGGTTATGTGAGGGCAAAGGGGAAGGGGGTGAAAGAAGAGGAAGGAGGAGTCAAATACATGGTGATGGAAAGAGAACTGACTCTGGGTGGTGAACACATAATGTAACACATAAGATGATGAACTATAGAATTGCTCACCTGGAACCTATGTAATTCTTATTAATGAATGTAACCCCAATAAGTCTAACAATAAAAAAAATAATTTGTTTCAGCCTTATTTTTCATTCTAATTTTACTGTTTATTTTCCTCATTTTGTTTATCTCTGTAGCCTGATTTCATTTCCTCACACTAATTATAGGCTAAAAAGCATACATTATAGTTGCCTATATTTAACATTTACTGAGAATCTTTATTATATAATAACAACATATTTTTGTTAGGGGTGCACGTGTGTCTGGGGTGTGTGTGTGCATGTGCATTTGCATGTGCTGGGGGTGGATATAAAAGTATAAAAATGTGATCCCAAATCTGTGCTTATTAATCTTTGCCATGGTCCTCACGACCTCTATACATTTATTTTACAAGCAAGGCAGATAACTTCAGTGAGGTTTGCAAAGTCCCTTTTCAAAGGCAGATTTATTGAAACCAATGACACATAACTTTTACTGACCTTTCACTAGCATAGGCTCTTCTCATGGAAACTGCAGGCATTTATATTCAGAATTGATTTTATGCAATAACACTGAAGTTGATGTAGGCACTTTGTATTCATAATTTTGTTTTCTTTTTTATAAAGTGCCTTCCCCCAGTATGTAAAAGCTTCAGGTACTTAGAAAACCTGGATCCATCCTGTGCCTCTATTTTTAGCAGTAGCTATAATTTATTGAGCGCTTCCTATGTGCCAAGCACTGTTCTATGATTGACATGTATTTATGTCTATATATATATCAAGATATTCAGCAGCCCATAATAGTAGTTACAAGTTCTCAGTGTACTAGATGTACTGTGCTGACTGCTATTCAAATATCAATGCACTCAATTCTCATAGAAACCCTCTGAGGAGGTGTTGTCATTGTCCTCTCCTTTCAAGAGAAGAAAGGGAAATACAGAGAAATTAAGAAGCTTGCCACAAATCATACAGCAAAGATCTGAAGGCAAGCATGCAGGTACCAACACTGCATATTTAACCATTACCTCATATACTGTATTTTGCCATGTATAATGTGTGCCCACATTTTTGGCTCTAACTTTCAGGAAAAAAATCTTTTGTTTTAATTTTTTAATTCAAATTTTTAATTGCTTATATTTAGGCACTTGTTTTTTGTATTATGACAGAATTCTAGCATTTATTTTTAACATATTATACAATAAATTTTATGTAACAATTATAAAACACAAGAACAGATACAAGTACAAGAAATTTTACGTATAAAAATATTTTTATATAAAAACAAAAAAATGGATTATAGTATTGTAGGGTATTATTTTGCATGTGGATATCATTATTGATTTCTGGAGTTACAGTTTTAACTCATAAGCATAAGTAAAATAATTAAAATCATTTATATAGACAGAGAACTAGTACTAGCCATGTATAATGTGCATCCTTTTTTTCCCTCATAAATTGGGGCAAAAGATGTGCATTATACATAGCAAAATATGGCACCCTGGGTCATAATTCATCCTTTCTGTGGGTTTCAATGACTGAAAATCCAGCAAGAAAATGTCTTTTATTCTTTCACTACCTTACATGAGACTTCACAAAGAAATATCTTTGAGTAAGTAACACACCAACTCCCATTTATGCACACAAATCACGCCCATGTATAAAAATTAAGAGGGTGGGAAAATCAGTACCAAGAAAATGTGGCATGGATAAAATGCCAAAATGCAAGCTTTGCCAATTTAATCATATTAAGTAGTTTTGGTCCTGAATGTTGAAAGCAGCAAGCTGTCAAGGTTAATATGGGAGTGAATCAAAGCTGTTGTGAGACCACAGATAAACTGTCCACTGTAAAACACAAATATGTTATATTCTTCTAATTTTAGGCAATGTATTACAAATACCAGCTGCCACTATTTAGCAACTTAACTCCACAGTTATAGGGCTGGTGTCCTCTTGGGAATAAAATATTTTAAATGGTTATGAATAGTATATAACTTTTTGTCTTAATAGCCTAGTTTGTATAAAATGCCCTGCCATTGTCTATTTTAAAATGTATGTGTTTCCTTTGCCAAAAGTCTAGTATCATTTATTTCTTACATTTAGCTTCATTTCAAATTTTACTTAGTGCTTCACTGAAATTCTTGTGTGTTCCTATTCTCTGTTGTAAGGTAGCTATATTGTGATTCCAAAGGTCATGAGTAGCAACAGAGTGGAACAAAGGTTTGCAAATATCTCCCGTTGCCATTTTAAGCAGGTGTCGCTAGATAACTATATTCCCAGGTGCCTCAGTGTGTCAGATTAAGGGAGATAATTTTCTTAAGCTATAACAGAATTTTCATTGAGGTAATTTGTCTTCAGTGCATGAGATGTGAATTGCTCAGCTACCCCCAGATTTTGTCTGAGAAATCAAGCAATAATACTGTCAAATAGTGGCTTTGACTATTTCGATCATAGGCAAAAAATAATACAATGATAGTGTCATTTAGGGACCCCATTTACATAAAACAAATTTATAATTGATGTGCCACTCTGTGGTCACCAGAGTTAATGGGCCTTTTAAAAACCTCTACTTAATAACAATAAAGTACCATTTTTCCAAGATTTAATGTTGGAAGAATTAATGCACCTCATAGCCTGACCTTCAACTGCTCCTTTGATGGCAATCACTGTACTGTTTTGTTCTGAGTCTCCAGATTTAAAGTTGGTGTTATAAAATCAGCATTCTAAGGTGTTTTTAATAATATTGGGGTACTAAGAGCAAATGGATAGAGCAAGCTGCTTAATGGGTAAATAACACTTTATGAAGGGAGGAATTTTCACCAAGATTTAGATAATTGTCAAGCTGCAAAGCACCCAAATAATTGTATTGGCATACAGGTGCTAGAAATAATTGTTAATGCATCACCATCACTGATCTGCAACACTAGCTATGAGAAAATTTCCTGTTTTGCAAAACAAGTATGCAGTTATAGCGTTAATAACTCCCACCTCCTTTAACTCCCTCACCATGACACATGCCAAAATGAGATGCAGGGGAATGGTAAATGTCCCATTGCCCACATGGTGGACAGATACAGCAAAAAAAAAAAAAGCACCCATGTGCTCATCCTAACTAGCAGGGTGCCAAAACTAGGCAAGTGTGAATCATTAACCCAAGCTTCCACTACAAAATTACATAAGAGGGCCTAGCAGCCTGTGAAAGTGTTTTCTGACATATCAGCATCACAGGAGACCTGGCCAACAGTCACCAAGCCATCTTGATTTGCCAACTAGGAAAAACAAACCTCCTTTGACTGGAAGATGCAGGAGAAACTATACTTTTCTATCCTGGTTGGCACACAATTCAAATTGAAGGAGAGTGAATACTGGGTTCAACAAAAATAAATTCAGAGAATATTTAAGCTTATCTAATAGTTCCTGGTAAGTATAAGTCTATGATGAAAGATCAGGCTTTAAAACTTGAGATCAAATATGAAGAAAGGGATATAAATATGTAATTATTAAGGAAGAAGCATCTTTTTTTTTTAAATTTGTTAATGCAGGCCATCCCCCTCCTGGAGAAGCAGACAGAAAGATGGGATTAGACAGGCATGAGTTATTGGAGGTGGGGGATAGTGACAGCCTATGAAAGGAAATAGGAAGAAGCCCGAGGAGGCTAGGAGAGCTATCCCATTATGATGCATGTGCAGATAGAACACAGGCTTTACATTGTCGTGCAGTGTAAGGAAATTTTGGCCAAGCTGATTGGGGAGTCCTCGAGCCAAAATCACCATCAGAGCAATCCCACATCTTGCAAGAATAGGCCTGCCTTGGTACCCCAGCTGCACTCAGTCATTTGTGGGGATAAGCTCCTGGAAAGGGTGGCCTCAGCACCAAAGTCACGATGGACAGAGTGCAGCATCTGGAGTCAGTAGTCAATTACACTCCCTAAAATAGGAAATGTGAGAGGGCGTGTTCATGACTGTCACAATGCATTTGTCAGCTACTGTGTCTTCATGAGACAAACCATGTTAATAAAAGTCTGAGCTTCAACTGGGTAAACAAACATGAGTGATTTTACTTCACACTTAACAAAAATCAAATACTTTTTTCTTACAGATTAATAAAAATTACTGTAGAAAGTTCAGCTAGAAAAGATTTCAATTAACCACACAAATAGAAAATCATCCTAATTAATCAGACCCTTCACATTGATTCCTTGTTTGCTGACATTAACTGCTTTTAATACACGTAAGCACACATTACTGTTAAGATCTTAGCCCAACAAGAGAGCAGTAACATCAATTGAGTAAAGCCAGTAGAGCACATCAGTGATTGCTCAGAAAATCAAAACAGAGTTTCACAAGACAAGGGACAAAGGTAAACAGAAATTTATGGGATTAACATGTGGAATATAAAATGTGTATGTGACTACACAATGGGTTTTATGAGGGACAAAGATGAGCAAGAAAGAAACCTAGATACTAACCTAAGCATAACAGGGGAGCTATTTTGCTCTCATATTGCAAGCTGCCAAAGGGCTGGCTTGAGCTGATGACATCTGTGTCTACTGATGGAAACGTGAATAGATAAGCTGTTAGCATGAAAAAGAACTAACTGGATATCATACAGTATTTGTCTTTCTCTGCCTGACTTATTTCACTTAGCATAATGCCCTCTAGATCCATCCATGTTGTTGCAAATGACAAAATTTCATTCTCCTTTTTATTTAAGTATCTAGTCCTATAACTTTAAGCATATTTACAGTGTTATACAACCAATTTTTGCTTTGTTTTATCATAGCCCTGAACGGACCTTATAAAATTTCTTTGATCTGCTGACTCTTTTGGATTCTAAAAACACAAAACAAAACAAACAAAAACAAAAACAAAACCAAAAACGCACCCACAGAAACAGGGATTACAGTGATGGTTGCCAGAAATGGTGTGGGGAAACAGATGAAAAAAGGTGAAGGGGAATATCATCAGTAATACTATGATAACTTCGCAGGGTGATAGTTACTAGACTGTGTGGTGATCTCATTGTAAGGTATATAAATATTAAATCACTAAATTGTACACTGGAAGCTTATATAATACTGTATGCCACCTAAAATTAAAAAGAGGCAAACAAACTGTATTATTTAGGGGTGCAAACACAAAATTTTAAGACTCTAAGGAAAAACAATAAAGTGGTTTCAATTTTGTTTTAAAAAGCTAATCTAGGTCATTCTTTTTCCTGAGTGCACGGACAGTAGCTCTCACAATCCTAATGGGAGCTAAGTGACATGCATTGGTGTTGATATTGGTAGGTTAGGGCTTTCAAATAAACCTGCTTCACATGTTTTGCTACCAAATGACATCCAAAAATGTGGGCCAGTGGCTTAAAGGACCTCTCTGATGTAACTGTGGTAGCCATATGCTATGTGAAGGCAATGTCTTCCATCTAGAGGTATCTGAAGGTGGTTTAGTGCAAAGAATAGTGGAGACAGAGGATTTGCTCCCAATCTTTCTGTGTGATCTTTGGAGAAAGAACTGGCATGCCCTAAATGCTAGTTGCCCACTCCCAATAAAATGAAGAGGTGAGACTAGAGAAATTTTTCAAGCAGCTCCACAGAGCCCTAGAATTTCCCAGTGTACCTCATGGAACTCTCTGGAAAGAAAAAAAAATGAGATTGTGGGGCAGTGCTGTTTTCTGGTTTATATTTGCATTACACAAAAGATTTCATCTGAAGAAAAGATGTTGTATTTGCCTTATATGATTTCTACAGTCTCTGCAGCAATACAACTTCAACCCTTTGATTAAAATTGTGAGTGGTTGTAAATTAACAAAGAGTGGGGTGAGGCAACCCTAGAAAATATTTTTTCTACACCTGTAAATTACTACGTTAAGTGTACCCAAACAGCAGCAGTTGGTGAGCAATACCATCTCATTTATATCCCATTTAATATCACATCGTGAGGGAAGCTGAAAAATGCCCCCATAAAACATATCTTCATCCTAAAATGATCTTTGCATATGTGATAAAGTTAAGGATCATGAGATGGGGTGATTATCCTAGATCATCCAGGCGAGCCAAAATGCAAGGACATGTATCCTTATAAGAAGGAGGCAGTGGGTGATCTGACACACAAAGGAGAAGGTGAAACGGGCTAGCCACAGTTAAGCAGAGTTATGCAAAACCACCTAGAAAGGCCAATGAATTAGTCATTTGGAACACAGAAACTACTCATTTGTTACAATCTCTAGTAATCTTGAAGAGAGGACTTTTTTAAAGTAAACATTTTACTGAAGTAAATCATATATTCAGAAAAGTAAGGAAAGTTTAAGTACAGAACTCGATGAATTTTCATAAAGTAAATATGCCCATAGAAACTGCACCAGGAGCAATCCTCGTCTTCCTTCTGGTCACCAACCCTCCAAAAGGAATCATGATCTTGACTTCTAACATCCAATAGATTCATATTCCTTTCTTTTATACTTGACCTGAATGGACTGATACAATATATAAGGCTGTCCAGAAAGTATGCCGCCATGTAATATGAAAAATAATAGAGGCATTGATGGCTGAATTTTTTTCTGGGAAAGCCCCTATATACTCTTTAGGTCTAAGTAGTGTTGCTTAGCTTTGTTTGTTTGTTTTCACATTCTCCTGTAGTGTTGCAAGTACTAGTAGACTATTCTTATTGCTATATAAGGTATTTATTCCTATTACTGTATGATGATATTACAAGTATTTATCTACTGGTGCTCATTTGGATTGTTTACACTTTTGAACTATTATAAACAGCACTGTCAGGAACATTTTTAGGAACAAAAGTACCTATTACTTTTGAATGAGCAGTGCTGGGGTTGAAAATACTGGAACATCAGGCATGCATATTTAGAACAGAGGATTCTATAAGAATAAAAGTACAATTTCAAAATCACCCCCATTTCATTATACAGATATTGCTCAATTATCTTCCTATTATTTGACCTTCTGAACAACCTAAGTCCTTTGATTAGATGTTCTTAGAGAAATTGGCTATGCTCTGAAGTGAGAGTTTTATATTCCTGTTTATCATATTTTTTAAAGGTCACCTTAATGTAGTAAAGCATTTTTTAAAATAAGAATAAGAAAATTCAAACTTGTTATTTGAAGCTTTTGAAGTTTCTCTTTCATATGATTTTTCTAGACAAGAGAGGATCAGATCCACAACAGTCCTTAGTAAAGGTGACATGTTATCCCTAGAGAAGCACGTAAGGCATCTCGATAATCTTGCGACTTTACATATAATCCAGAAGGATATAAAGCTACAGTGGAGTGCATGTTCTCCAATTTGAATGAGTACAAAATGATGAAAATATAATTAACCCAACTGTATTTCTTTGAGATGTTTCCAACACTTCTAGCCAGTTCAACAATTGTGATTTCCCCCTTTTTCACCAGAAATAGATTTTTTAAACATTCCATATTGAATATTGTTTTGTTTTGTTTGAATTGCTTTTTCCTCCTCCTCCCTAGGATAGTAAAGCTCTGAGCTCTACATAGAGGTGCATAAAAGATCCAAAATGTTAAAGTTACAGAGAAAAGACCTAGGTTTTAGACTATAATACAATCAGTTTAGGGCTGAACGTATCAAAGGTCTAAAGATTTACAGTCTCAGAATGAAAGCACATACAACACCTAGCTATGAAAATTAGGTCACATTAACAGAACAATTTGACTGCTCACTTTGTATCTGAAAGTCCAATATTTGAGGAAATATGCTATTTTAATTGCAGGCTTGTGTCAGCAGTTATGAAAACGAGGCCTGACGCACTGAAAATAGTTTCCTTTCCCTGTTATCTTGTCCTCCTAATTATTCCAGATTGAATGAGAATTTCTGTCTTCATTCTACCCACACCTTACCACCTTACTCCTCATCCAGCAGTGGCCCCTCATTCAGAACTATTTTTTAAAGGTCAGACTAAAGTATAGAAGTACCCCAAAAAACCCATGATTATGCACCAATACTGCTGAGTAGTTTAAGAGTACACAGCTTTTGGCTAGGCAGAGTGGATTTTTTTTTTTTAATAAACCAGTTTAGTGAAGGGGAGAAAAATAAAATAGATGAATCTGTTAAATAAGAAAGCCCAAATTAGAAACAAAGAAATCTATCGATTACTTTTGTGACTATAAAAGTACAGTTGATATAAGATGATACAGTAAATACTTCCCTAGTATTTAAAATGTATTAGAAATAATTCATTTTGTCAATCAACATGTAGTAAGCAAGACGCTAGTCTAGGCATTGGGGATATTGAACAAAACAGGCAAACATCTCCTCTGTGAAGGTTGTGTTTTAAGTGAAAAGAGACAGACAATAAAAAATAAATTCTGTATCATATGTCAGCAGTGATAAGAGCTGAGGTGGGGGCAGTCTACAGGTTTAGATAGGTGTCCAGAGAAGGCCTCATTAAGCAGTGATAAATGAGCAAATATCTGAAGGAGGTGACCATATGAGAGTGGTTGGGCACTGGGGGTGAGCCATGAGGCTAGCTGTGGGAAAAGCTTCCCAGGCCAAAGGAAGAGCTAGTTAGTGCAAGCACTAATGTGGGAGGCAGAGGGTCTGGTATAACAGGGGAGCACTGTGCTCTAGAGTAGGGCAACCAAGAGGAGGCACTAGGAGACCAACAGCAGCAATGAGGAGCCAGATGATTGGACACAGAGCCCTCTACACAAGTGTGGAGACTTGATTTTCTTCTTAGAAGAGAAACCTTTATAAGTAGATGTCGAACAGAGGAAGACAATCACAAGATTTGTATTTGCAGGGATCACACTGGCTGTTACATCAAGAAAACATTGAAAGGTAGCAATGGTGAAAGCAGAGAAAACCATGAGGAGGCTACTGAAATACAACAGGTTAAGAGGGAAAAGGGCTTGGACCAAGACAGAGCAGCAGATGTGCTGAGAAGTGGTCAAATTCGGGATCTATTTTCTAGATAGAATTGACAGAATTTGCTGATGAGCTCAAGCATATGAAAAAGGGGAGTTGAGAGGAATTCAGGGTTTGGGCTTGAGCACCTAGGATGGAGTTACCATTGAGGAATAAGAGGAAGGACCAGGAATGGGCAGGAAGACACGGAATTTGGGATTGGCTAAGTGTGATGTGCCTATTTAGGCCTAAAGTGAAGAAGTGGACTTCTTTGTCTTCCCATGTTGGCTGCCTGCCTATGTTTGTTTCTATGCATTAGGCAGGGTTGTTATGTCCCTTGGTCTTAGTAGAGTGGCCTTATGTAGTAGGTGTCCTACGGGGCCCAGTGGTGCAGTCTCCCTGCTCACTTGAACTGAATGCTCCAGGTGTGTCCCCTGTGTGGATTGTGTGTGCTTACCTGTTGCAGTGGAGCCTTGGAATGCTGTGAACATGTCAGTGGGAAAAATTGACCCTTGGGCTGATTGGTTGTAAGGACTGACATTGACTACTGTGGAGGAGCTGTGGTGCAGGAGCTGACCCTGCAGAGCAGGATTCACTGTAGCAGGGCTGTGGTGCCTGCCCAGTTGGTCCTTTGATTGTGTCATCCTTGAAAGCAGCCAACTGATGCTCTGGCCTGGTCAAAAGCTGGCCACCAGGTGAGCTAGCCCTGGGCCTTCTGGGCAAGGGACTCACTGCAGGCCAAGGTCAGCATCAGCCTCAGCCTGTGCCCTCCCCAGGGCCACCTGACATGAACCACAAAGCAATCTCCCATGCACGCTGGGCTTAGAGGTGCCTCAAGAAACCAAGCTGTGAAACAAGGCCAGCTGCCACTAGTGCTGGGCTTGGGGCTGCTCAGCAAGATGTATGGGACACATTGAAGCCAGATCCTGTTTTATGGCTTCTGTGAACCTTTGAGAGATTTCAAGAAATTCCACAGCATGAGTCAAGATAGAACACTTGTATGGAGAAGTCACTGGGAGCAGCTTGGGTGTATCCCAAAGTTTGGTAGGGTAGGGTGCCTGGAAAGGGAAGGGCTAAAGAAGAGTGTTAGCCAGGTTTATGGAGACTCAGATATGGTGGGCACCTGCATCTGCATGTTGGCGTTGGTTGGAGGGGGAGTGTCAATAAAGAAACAATGGCCTTTTATAGCTCCTAGGTCTGTGAGAAAGCTGCCCTTCCAACCCTTGCCCTGAAGCCAGACAATTCAGTTACTCCCCATAAGTCTCTGGTGCCTTTTGAGCTGCTGCCCCAGCTCTGGAGCTCAGAGTGAGTCCATCAGCAAGTAAGTTTCTGTGCAAGCCCTTTAAGAGGATGACCTGGGACTGTAGCCGCCCTCCTCTCATTCAACTACAATCTCCACTGATTTTCATAGCCAGAAATTATGGGGACTTCTCTCCCCAAAACTGGAACCCTAGGCTGGAGAACCTGGTGTGGAGGTGAGACCCCTTACTCGTCCAGGTGGGGACCTCTTCAGCCAAGATGTCCCTCCTGATTTTTAATGGTCACATGCGGGTTTTGGACCAGTCAGTTTGGCATTTCTGCCCCTCCTCCCAGTCTCGAGGTGGCTTCTTCTGTATGTCCCCAGCTGTGGGACTAGGTGCAGCTAGAATTCAGGTGATTTCCAGTTATGGCTGCTGTGTAGTTTAGTTGCAATTTTAAAGTGATCATGACAGGAAGCAAGCATAGCATTTACCCACTCCACCATTTGACTGAAAATTCCGAAAAAAATACTTTTAATGAAAGATTCTTCCTCATGAGACAGTCACAAATAACTCCAGAAGTCCATTAACCTCAAATTTTCTTGGAGGAATTATAGCAATGCAAAGATAAAAAGTGACCACATCTTAAAATAAGACAAAATACCCACAAGAGTTGATGTAGACCCCGAGTGAGCCTAGCTAAGACTAGAGGGTTTGTTGGTCTTACTCGTGTCTGCCAATTGGCTAGCTATTGGTTAAGATGAGTAAGCCACATTCCTGACATCATCTGGAGGAATTGCGGAGATCACAAATGGATGTAGAAGTGTTGAGGGTTGGGGTGTTAACTACGATTGGTTCAAGAGGGGAAGTGTTAGATGAGGTCACAGAGCTTGACAGGGAAATCAATTGCGGAAGAATGGAGAAAAGTTAAGAAGCTATTGAAATAATCCAATAGAAAATTTAAACCATTGATTTTCAAGTAGCAAAGTCCTACTACACATTGTCTGACAAAAATTCCATCATAATGAGAAAGCATCTGAAACTCAAATAAGGCACGCTTTAAAAACATAGTACTCTGAATATCTTGTGTTTTCATGTTCTAATTCCCTGGTTCTTGCCACCAAGCAAGGTCTAGTTTGTTGTTTTGTTTTATTTTTCCAGAAAGCAAGATATGGGATACAAAATAAACTAAACAAACTTTGAATCTGTCGCAATTCCCACCATTAATTCTTAATTCATAGAACATGCTTTCTTAAACTCCAAAGATATATACAACTTTGAGGCATTATAATAGTTTTCAGAAAATCCAAAATTCAAGTTATTAAAAATATCCACAACAAATGATTCACTAAATAGCCAATCTAGTGCAAAGAAAATTAACCATTGAAATAAAAATGAGAATTTAAAATATTCATAATGATAAAAGCCATAATACCTGACAGCTAGCACATGCAGCAGCGACATGCTGTACTTGAGACATTTAAAGTAATGCTTTTATAGGTTCACCTATCTTTTCATTTCAGTTCATTAATTACATGAGAAAATGATCCTGAATAGCTACAAATTAACTATACACATATTTCCTTTATGGGTATAGAAGATATGTCAAGCCCTCTTTAAAAAGTTTATGTGCTGCCTAACTAATCTCCAGATCCTTGAAATTTAACAGGAAAAATGGAAAGCGGGGAGAAGAGGGGAGTGGGTGGGATAGGAGGGAGCGAGAGTCAAATACATGGTGATGGAAAGAGAACTGACTCTGGGTGGTGAACACATAATGCAACACATAGATGATGCACTGTAGAATCACACACCTAGAACCTATATAATAATGTCACCCCAATAAGTCTAACAATAAATAAATATATAAATGTGTGTGTGTGTGTGTGTGTGTGTGTATAAGCCCTAGAATTACTCATGCTAAAAAATGTAAATAAGAAAGTTCTATAACTTACTTGCTTTTCTTGTGACACATCTTTATTATTTTAACCTTTTCTGACTATGATTCAGAAGTAACCTTGAGAGGTCATTATGAATGAACACACCAGAATCTTTAAACAGAATCATGCTAATACTGTACAAGGCAAAGAAAGAATAAGAATAAGTGTTCTTTTTTAAAAGTTCAATGTAATAAAATATCTATAACTTACCTTGGAACCTTATCCCAATAATCTTCATTATCACCAAATGAGTGACTTTCATTTTCTATCAATTTATACTTCAAAGCTTTCATTAAGTGAGTGAAAGACATCAATTTTATAAGATAGCAAATTTAATCCATGATTTCATTCATTCAACAATGTTGAGTGAGTGTCCACAATATGCAAAGTTCGATATGTATGGATTAAAAGTAATTGCCTTTTGTGTGCATTAGGAGAAAGAAGAATAGAGCATTTGCTGATTGTCTGCCATGTGTAAGATTGTTTTAGGGGTGCATTTTAATACCTCACAGGAACCACAGGAGTTTCAAGAGCTAACCAATTTGTCCAAGATCATTGCAAAAATGTGGTAGAGCCTGAATTAGAGCACAGACCTATCCAATGCCAACACCTATACTTCCTCCACTGCACATTTTAAAATACATATTGACCAGCTCATAAGATAAAGGTAATAAAAATTATTTTCATATAACCTTCAAAACTATCGTTTACATTCACACCATGTAAGACATACCCACAGGTCTGGGTACTTCTGCTCTAGGTTCCACACTTGTCAGGCCCCTCAAATAACGTAAGCATAATATATTTATCCTTCAAGTACATAAACAGTTAAACATATAAGGTTCCAAATTATGGCTAGAAAAGCTGTAAAATGTTTCTAATTATTGACAAATACCATATGAGTGGGGACAAACCTGAGTGAGCCATTAGGTTATACTACCAGCTGAGAGAGTTGGAAAATCAGATCACTACCTTTCTCCCTACATTATCTAACACTCTGGAGTCCTAGGGCTACTGCAGCTCATTGGCATGTGCAGAACCCAGACTTTACCTAATCTGATCACTACACCATTGTACATGATTTTATGTCCATATTCCTAAGAATCCCTATTGAAATATGTAGTCAAATTTAAAAGTGTCTCAAGTCAAAATAAATGTAACTATTTAGTAATATTTTTAACTCTTATTCATCTACAAACCAAGGCTGGAAAACAAACACTACACAGAAAAGAGTGATACCAGACTTAATACCTTTTTGCTGTCCTAGAAAAACTGTTTATCTTATCTATCGCTACCAGGTTTTATTTAATGTCTTCAAAAATCACTCCTGGGCAATTATGATCTGCACCAAAGGTGAAGAACCATGACTTATATGATGATTACCAATTTCATTCTCATTTCTTTTCTTTTTAATTTCTACTACAAATAGAAGATTTTGTGAGCATAAGGCTTTTCTCTGTCTATGAACCAATTTCAGGGAAAGTGTTTTTAGCATATTTCACCAAGATAAATATGCGTCATTTTACCTTGTTTTTCTTCTACTAACCTTATTTTTGCAATAAAAAGCTATTATCTCTAAAATGTGTCTCTGTGATTTCTAACTTTAAATCTGTAATACATTATTCTTGGTGATAAGTTCAAGTTTAGTCTATGTGCTGAATATTTCTTATGTAAATTACTCTGTTAAGTAATGCATTACGGTATAGTACTTATAAGAAGTTCTCAATCTCCTAGTCATAAAAGGCTTTGTGGTGAACATAATGAGTTTAAATGTATCTACTCATAGACTACTGGAATATTAAGTATTGCATGCTTTGCTACAATAAAAATTAGAAAAGACATTTCAAAAAGATTTACAGTATCCCTTCAAGCTTAGGATATTAGAATATTCAAATAGTCACATTTTGACAAACACTGACAATATTTTTCATATTGCATTGAAAATTATTTTCCTCTGATATCATCTGGTCACATTCAAGACTTAATATTCAGTACATGTAACATTATACTGAAATAGATTTGTTTAGACACAGGACTACTGTATAAAAACACATATAACACATATTTCCATTGCAAATGAGGTTCTATGCCTTTTGCCATTAAGAAGGTGATTAGGAGAATCACCATATGAGTGGGGACAAACCAGAGTGGGGAAACCTTAGGTTATACTACCAGTTGAGAAAGATTTGGGTTACCTAAGGTTTCCCCACATCTCCTATTACTATTTTATCTGTCTCGTTCTAGTTTCCAGTAGTTTTAGTCCTGGTGGTGATCCCATTGGGAAATACAACTTGGACACAGCACTTAATCTTACTTCTAAACATATCTTCACTTAGATAGTCTATTTTGCCAAGCACTGTTGAGTATACAAGTGCTAATATCTAAGATGATTACATTTAAATTTGGGAAATATTATTGAAATTCAGTAAAATAATCCATTTATGCCTAAAATTTGCATTTGCTAAAAAATTCCACCTGGTTTGTATTTTAAACTTTAAGCACATATACTCATAAAAACAAGTGGTCACATAGATAACAAGATTTTTAAAAAGTCATTCAAATTCTTTTTCTTTGCCTTTATAATCAATGGGTTATCTTGGGTTATTTTAAATCTACTGGTTAAATGCAGGATTACATAGTACTACAGATATTGGAGACATACCTGAAACATGCCATAGTGATTTGACACCTTTATAAATCTACACTCAAAATGAACATGTATAGTTGAGTGTGCCTGTGTTGTACCTACCTGTACTCATGTAACTGAGAGTTCTTTAAATAAACTTTGAGAGGAATTTAAGGTTTATTCAAGCATATAAGTAATAAATATTCGAGTATGTCAAGTTGAAGCTTATAATATGTATTATTGAACCCTGATCACAATTGTAGCAATTATTTAGAATTTAAAACAGAATTTGTTTTTTCTAAGGAGGAGTAATTTATTGAGGACATTGTTTGAAACTGCCATCTCATGGTTATAATAATACAACAAGTTGACAAAGCACTGTAGAATTGTATCCCTGAAACCTATGTAATCCTCGCTAACAGAAGTCACTCCAATAAGTCTAACAATAAAAATAAATTATAAATAAATAAATAAATAATAAAAAAGTAGAAAATCTGAGTCAGTTTTATTATTGCTTTTCATTATTTTACAAAAAAAAAAAGCACTCCCCTTTATTTCCTTTACTAATGTCCTTTCGCCCAGGTTTGGTATTCACAGTATACTGAACCATATGCTGCTCCCTAAAAAGACTTCATGCATTTCTCTTCTCTGCACCTTTACTTTGTCAATTTTTTTATTTGGAGAATATTCACCCCTTTTACCTTCTATTATTTCCAGTTGTCAAAATCTGATTCTCATCTTTGTTCAAGTTCAAATACCATAACCCAGAATTAGATCCTGTGTAATGTTGTGGAAAGTATCCTGGATAGGGAATTACAAGACCTAATTTCTAGTACTTCCTGTCAAAAAAAAATACTCCATTGCTTACCAAATGTGCAAGCCCTTTGGACGTAAGTTTCGAGAACTCTCAACTGAAGGCATTTAAATGAGATTGACTTTGATATTTCGCAGGTTTTTTTAAAACTGCAGTTGTATGATGAAGCTATCCTTAATTTTTTTTTGTCTTCTTTCCACACACCAACTACTTGTATAGAAATAAATAACTTAATTCTACCCAGAGTGATTCCAGGGCATTTGTTTCTGGTGGTGAAGTAGAACTAACGACAGGAATCCATGAATACCTGAGGATACATTATCTCCAGTTGGTGATTTGAAGGAAACAATAACACCTACGAAAATGTAAGGTGGAGAAAATCAAGAGTTGTACATGAAAGCTTCATTGGTGAGAGGGGAGTAAACTGAATAAAAAAGAATAGCAGAGTTTGCAAGTAACTAGAGCTCGGCTCTTAAGAAGGGAGGCAGTGTATGGTCTTAGTATGTGGGAGAGGAAGAATGGCGGTGAGCAGGGGTGCTGGAGTGGGAGACAAGGAGAGAAGGATCAAACTGCAGTGAAAATGGACACTTGTAAACCAAAAGTCTAGTAATCAAACAAGTTTCAAAAAGAAAAGTGATATGGATTAGCAACTAACTGCTAACACACAGTGAGAGAAAAGTGCCTTATAATCCATTAGGCCTCTTCTGCCTCCCCTGGGAACTATCATCTTATTATTAATACACTGTTTCCTATAAGGGACATGGCGTAAAGACACAAAAATAGTATTTCCCATCCGTTCTCTGTCCTAACTAATTGCAAAATGCTAATCAATCATTTCAGCCATTTCCAAACTACAGTTTACTTTCTTTAATAACAGAGATATGCTCTTGAAAAACTTAAAAATGGTTTACAGATTTGTAAGGAGGCCATTTGTTCCTACTTCATGCCCCTTTTGAAAAAGTGTGGCCAGGACTTAGAACATGAGGAGTGTTAGCCATCCTCTCTTCCCAGGTCATGCTTAAGAATAGACATGGAAGAAGGTTTAAAACACTGTAATGCAAATAAGATGTAATCACACACCAAATTTCCATGCTTATAAATAAATGAACCTCTCTGAGTTCACCTTGCAGTCCTATTAAATTAGAAGGAATTACCACTTAATCTTTTAAACCTACCTTCTCCACCCCCATCCCTGTCTCCCACAAGTAAAACCAGTTAAAGAGAATAACATAATTTTCCCACTGCTAAGTTTTGGGTAAGACTATCAAATCAGTAAAATAGTCAAGAGACCTCAGCAAAATGAAAATGAGATGAAAGGCCAGGGAAGCAGCCTTCGAGTCACAATAATAATAACTGAGGGTCATAGAGATGGGGTGGTGATGGTGACATTGACCACAGCAATCAGGTAGTGAAGGTGTGCTATGTGGTAAGTATAATGTTTCTTAAGGATTGAAATCCCTCATTAAGAAATTTTCTTGAGTTTTTTTTTTCTTAGATATATGACTATGGTGAAACATCAACTTCTTTTATTCGAAGGCTTGTATTAGCTATGAGTATAAATAATATAAACATGAAACATAATTTATCTACTAGATTGTGATACTTTGGACAACACCTTCAAATTAACCCTTTGCTTTCTAAATCACTTTAAACAGCCTGTTTTCCTCTTAGCCTGTGGACTTCAAAGAAAAAAGTTAATATGCCATAATTCAAGCAAATCACTTCAATTTTATTTTTAATTTCTATTAGCGTGTGTGTTTATATATTGGATAGATAGAGAGATAGATATATAGAGAGAGATATAAAAAAAAAACTGGAAAGGCATTTTATAACTTTCAAGCCCTTTGGCATACTTCCTGGAAGTCTCAGTAATGACTATAGTTACTCTTAATTGCCTTCAACACACTTACATGAATGCTACATTCAGTTGAATTATTTCCTGGATTCCCTCTAATTAATCTGATAGCAGCTGTTTTCAGGCCTGTGCTGATTAACAGTTACAAGACAGCTAAATGCCTAATACAAGAAAAGCTCTCTGAAGCTTACGTATGTTCATCCACATAATTTTGGCTTTTAAGCATCAACACTTCGAAGAGAATCTTCTGTTTTTAGTTAACTGGATTATTTGTTTGTATAACTCAAATGGCTTCATCTTAACATACTGCAATAGTATCTCAATGTATTTAGGAATATTCTAATAGATATTATGGAAATTCAACATCTCAAAAATAAATATAAAAACATGTTTTAATAATTTAAATTAAACTTAAAGAAAACAACAACTGAGGAAGCATTACAGTATGTATTTGTACTGCTTTCCCTGTCCTGGTTCAGAATACAAATGAACTTTACAATACAAATGATGTAGTAAATAAATGATTCATTTAAAGTAAAGTGCTGCTAGGTAAACTTTCGGTCAAACGGTACACACTTGTTGATATTTTACTCCATTTGACTTAAAAAAAAACGGCAATTTGATGCCCTTCAGTCATATGTTCAATTCAAATCACCACAATTGAATGGCATGTTCTATAATTAGCAATTTTAGGCTCCATTTTGCCTGGTAAAAGTTAAAGCTCTGTTTCTGCATTCTTCTGTAAAAGCATTCAAAACACGAGATTTCCTAAAATATTGAGGCCAGATTTCACAGTCTGGCATAATCCTCCCACTCTGGCATAGTCTTCCCAATTCATCTTGGTCTTTGGCCAATGAGGATTATTTCTGCCTAATTCCCATTCCTTGGGCTCACCGGGCAAGTGTCCTTCTTTCTTTCAGTTGTGCTATTTCCTCACTCAACCTGGAAGAGCCTGTTGGACTCCTTCAAAGGAAAGCTTAATGCCTCTTAAAGCCACTTACTCAAAGCTATGTCAAGATTCGCAAACTCACATGCCTCTCTGCAGGAAGCATGCATAAACTATTGCAGGCCTGAAGGTGGTAGCTTGAGGGCCAGCTCCAGATCACTGCAGTGCGCAAGGTGTTCAGATATCATGATCTCGTGGACACACCAGAAATCTCGTATTGAATGTGGGACATTCTGATTTTTAAATGTTGGCAACAACTAGAATATAAATTCTAAACACTTTGGAGGTCAAACACTATGTATCTGCTAATTGGCTTTTGCCTCGTAAAAGTCAGTGTGTGGCCTCTGCCTCGTATAATCCTGTGAGGAGGAAATTAACTCTACAGGGTGTATTCAGCTAACTTGACTTACACTATGTGTCTACATTTTAATACAGGTATGTAGGGGTGTGTGTGTGTGTGTGGTTGTGTGTGTGTGTGTGTGTGTGTACATCCCACTGGTGTTTGGCATAAGGCAGAGTTCAATAAATGTAAACTATGAAAAAGCAGCAGCCATAGTATCAGGCTTGACAATGCAAACACTAGAATTCACATCCCCACTTGGCCATTCACTAGGTTTGTGATCTTAGGAAAACTGCTTATCCTCTAAAATTTGCAGTTACTCATCAGAGATAATATCATAATCTATCTACTTTGCCGAACTGTTGTGAGGAGTAAATGGGATGAAACATGAGTAGTACTTAGGAAAGGGCCTAGCACAAGAACATTTCAACAAATGTTAGCTGCCATTATTACAACCATTACTCTTATTGCATGTGTAGCATGCATGTGTGTGTGTATTTTTAATACACAATGCACACATATTTAATATGTTTTTATGGAATTATAAGTGTGCCTTGTGTTCCAGAAATCATGGCCAGGACTTTCTTTTTAATACTCCCAAACATGAAACAACCTTCCCAAAATTTCCATTCCAAGAGGATGAAAAGGAAAATAGCTATGTATTTATATGGAAAAAGTCAAAAGATAAAAAATAAAGTGAATTACTTATATACACAACATAGATTAATCTCAAGAACATTATGCTGAGCAAAATAAGCCAGACACAAAAGATTACTTACTGTATAATTCTATGGATATAAAGTTCAATAACAGTAAAAATTAATTGATAGCAACAGAAATCAGAACATAGGCTACCTTTGGTATGTAAGAATTAGTTGGAAGGGAAATGAGGGAAACATGCGGAATGGTAAAAATGTAATTTCTTGATTAGGAAGTGAGTTACACATTTAATAAAACTAAATTAAAATCACTCATTTAAGATCTACATTTCATAAGAAGAAAATTTCACCTCAGTACAAGAATTTAAGTTGTTATTGCATTAAAGACTTGTTGCATTTTCCTAAAAAACACCCATTTAATATTAACCTAACTGCATATTTAAAATTACAAAATAACATTTGACCACCCAAATACAAAAAGTTGCTTAATTTTATTATAATATGTAAAGGTCATCAATGGGTTTTGAATCAGGGCCTATTTCTCCTTCATTAGTTGCTTATATGAATTATTGGGGAAAAACAATAATTGTTTAAGTCAATCTATCATCACTCATTAAGTTATATGTTATAGACCAGCAGTGTCCAAACTTTTGGCTTCCTTGGGACACAGTGAAAGAAGAATTGTCTTGGGCCACAGACATAAAATACACTAACACTAGTGATAGCTGATAAGCTAAAAAAAAAGTCGCAAAAAACTCATATTTTAAGAATTTGTGTTGGGCCGCATTCAAAGGTGTCCTCAACCACAGGTTGGACATGCCTATTGTAGACAAACTATAAAATGCAATTACATCTTTAAAATTTGGAACATACGGTGGAGATTGTAAATTCCGTTTACAATAACATAAAAAATAATAAAACACTTAGGAATAAACTCCACACAAAATAAGTGCAAAACTTGTATATTGAAAACTATAAACTATTGTTGAAAGAAATTAAAGAAGACCTAAATAAATGAGAAGATATCGCATGTTCACTGATTAAAAGATTTAACATTGTCAAGATGACAATTTAACCTACAAGTTCAAAGCAATGCCTATAAAAATCCCAGCTTCCTTTTGTGTAGCAATGGATAATCTGTGCCTAAAATTCATATGAAAATGCAAGGGACAAAAATAGCAAAGACAATCTTATAAGGAACAAAGCTGGAGGACTCACACTTCCCAATTTTAAAACTTACTAGAAAGCCATAGTAATCAAGAGAGTGTGGTACTGGCATAAGAATAGACATTCAGATCAATGGAATGGAATTGAAAGTCCTAATATAAACCCTTAGATTTATAGATAATTGATTTTTGACAAGGGCACCAAGACAATTCAATGAGGGAAAGAATAGTCTTTTCAACAAATGGTTCAGAGACAAAGGGGTATGCACATGCAAAAGAATGAAGTTGTGTCTCTACCTCACATCACATACAAAAGTTAACTACAAATGTATCAAAGACATAAATGTAAAAGGTAAAACTATAAAACTCATAGTAGAAAACAAAAGCGTAAATCTTCAATACATTGGGTTAGGAAATAGTTTCTCACATATGACACAGAAAGCACAAATAACAAAAGAAAAAAATAAGTAAACTAGACATCATCAGAATTAAAACCTTGTATTCTTCCATGGAAACTATCAAGAAAATAAAAAGAAAACCCACCAAGTGAGGGAAAAAAACATCAAAACTTACTAAAGGGCCTAGCACAAGAACACTCAAAAAAATGTTAACTGCAATTACTACAACTATTATTTTACTGTATGTGTAGCATGCATGTGTATTTCTGGGAGTTTCTAATGTGTATGTCCCTCTGGTACATTTCTGATTAGAAACTTCTATCCAGAATATATATTTTTAAGAAAACTCTTTTCCATCTGGGTGGTGAACACATAACACCTGGAACCTATGTAATTTTTGCTGACCAATGTCACCCCAATAAATTTAACAATAAAATAAAACTCTTTCCAGTCAATCCAGTTTTAAAAAATGGGCAAAGGATTTATTTATTTATTTATTTTATTATTTTTTTTTTTTGCTTTTTGGTATGTGGGTAGCTCCCTGACCAGGAATCGAACCCAGGCTGCAGCACTGACAGCACCGAAGCCTTAAGCCGCTACACCACCAGGGAACTCCCGGCAAAGGATTTAAAAAGACATTTCTTCAGAAAGAAGATATACAAATGACCTTTAAACACATGGGAAGAAGCTTTTTATATCCAAATTCGTACATAATCTTGGGAAACTTTATATTAAAAATTACTTGAAACAAAAGAAGCATCCATTAACAGGCAATATTTTGTTAGATATTTCACTGTGATAGGAGTTTATAAGGACTGATTTTTAGATATGAAGATCTTTTTAAAGGTACTAGAGTTCATATTTAATTTCCTCACACTATATGCTGACCTTGACTGATCTTGTTCTTATGTGAACTCATTGGACGGTAGTCTGCAATGACTACTTCTAAAACAGTCTCACAATTTAGAACAATGAAACCAGGATGTAATTCTAAAAGTAGCAAACTGATTATATTAGTAAATGTACAAACCAATCTAGTCACAGGCCAAAATATAAGAATTGAACTGGAGAGACATATAAACAGTGGAAACTCCCAGGCCCTTTGCAAAGCTATAGTGTCAAAGAGAAACAAGCTGTACATATAAAGGTGTTATTAAAGAAAATAATGTGAGGTACTACATGAAATAAAAACTGTATTTTACAGGTAAATTAAGCTTTTGTAATTATTAAAACATACAACTGTTACTTAAAATAATTCAACTCTTAATTAAGCTAACAGAAGAGATACTAAAATGTTAATGACATTCAATATTTGTAGGAGAGCAAAACAACCCACATCTTAATTACTTCTCTAACTTCATCTTTGCTGCAAGTACTAATAAATGAATAAAATTTTTCAATGCTCTGACAGGAAAAATTAATTAAATGTACAAATAGCTACCACATAATATAAATCCATTGTAGGTGAAGTTAAAATTTAACTGTTCGAATTTCACAGAAAAGATCAAGACATTAGCACTTTCTTTATATGAATGAGAAAATAAGCTAAGAAAATCCGAAGAAAATCTTTTTAGAGTCTACATCAAAATCTCTTCCTATTTTGTTTTAAACACGTTTTTTGGAAATATTCTAGTTTTGTTCTCATCTCTGATAATTCATGATGAATTAACACTCAGTGTAGTCCAGTATAGTCTTAATTAGAGTAATGAATAAAAACCTGACAAATTTTCCTATCTATGCCAGTTATGCTTTCAGCTTATAAATTGTTGTTTATAATACATTTCAGAAGATTAATTCAGATTTTTGATAATACACCTATTTAGGAATTTAAGAAAGTCAGGGTTATTCAAATGAAAATATGTAGCTAAATAAAATACTGAGGCACCAAATATATTTCTACTGAACATGAAAATAGGGTGCATGTAAAAATCTTAGAAAGCATCCTAATTAGTGATTTTTATTTTGCACAAATAGCAACTTCAACAGCTAACATAAAAACTGCCTATGTTCAAATAAATTCAATTTAATTATCCACACTGCTCTTCTCCAACATTTACACAGGTAATTAATAATCTTCTCAGTCAATTTAGGACCAGAGACCTGTTTCCTATAATTGGATTGCCTCTCAAACCACCTGAATATGCAAAGAAACTTATGCAAAGTGCCCCAGTTCTAATATCCCCACTGTTCTACTATTACAGTGAAGGTAAGCTTGTCTCCACTACTAATGGGGCTGAAATATCCATGCCTACCAGTGCAATATCGTATTGGGGGACAAGAGTCCTGCTGCTAACAGAAAAGGGTTACAACACCGGCTGAGTTATCCTTCAAAGAATGTGGCCCTATGATTTTATGAATATGTCCTGGTTATGTCAAATTTTTAATATGATGTACCCTTCCCATAAGGACACTCTGTGTTACTGAGGTGCTGATAGTGTACCAGATAATCATAAAAATCCAGGCATCTTTCTCTGTTGCCAAGGGGTTGCAGGGTCTCAAAAATGACTATTCACCTTGAAAGTTGTCAACTTTAGAGTAGGTTTGAGAGCCTGAAGTGTGAATACACCATGTACTAACAGTGTAAATTAATAAGGTATAATGTAATGTTTCATGTATAATGTTTATATACAAAGTATATTATAAAATACATATATATATGATACACTATGTTTAAATATAATGTTCTCTCAAGTCAAAGACACGTATCTTATAGATAGTGATCATTTATTAAAAAGCAAATACTCTTGAGTTTTAAAAATTGCATGCTGTCCCTTCTGATCAAAAATAAAATCTAGGTTAAATGTTCCCCTGATACTATTTTGGAGTTACAGCAGCATTGTCCAACCTTTTGGCTTCCCTGGGTCACACTGGAAGAATTGTCTTGGGCCACACATAAAATACACTAACACTAACAATAGATGATGAGCTAAGAAAATGTCACAAAAAAATGTATAATGTTTTAAGAATTTGTGTTGGGTGCATTCAAAGCTGTCCTGGACCACAGGTTGGACATGCCTGAGCTATAGTATCTACACACCAACTTTAATAGAATCTGTTTTGAGAAAGTTTCTTGTATTTATTCATAACTCCCTTCACACTATAGACTTTGTGAGGGCAGAGAATTTGTTTGTTTTGTTTACCTTTGTATCTTCAAAGATGAGTACTGGTCTATAGGACCAACTCAATAAATAATGCTTACATAAATTAAATCCCTTTAAGGTTAAACTACATGAGAAAATACAAATAAAAGTTCACAATTTCATGTACTAATGGCTATTCTTGGAGTTTCCTCTAAGTTCACTAGTCTTGTATATCCAAATAAAATACATCAACCCTACAAAAACGGCCAATTATATATAAATTTTCTTTAATAATTGAATGGAAAAATTAATGTATTTTCCATCTGACAAATCAAATAAAATTCTATTTTCTGAACACTGTACATTCTTAAGCATTTAGAGAATTTTTAAACCAATAAAGTTAAGTGGTAATTTTAATGACAGTTTAATATTGGTGATTTGCACCTATAAATTTACAAATTCATTCTCCCTCAGCATTGCTCCAGTATTTATATTTCCATGATGGAACATAGCATCAGTACTCAGAGAAGCTGAAATTTAAATGCCATACTATATTACATCTATGTCACTCAGTTCAGAGTCTTACCAATTCAAATAATTTACAAATAAATAATTACTGAAACATCCGTAGGTTTACAGGAATACAAATAAACCTCATTGAGTCATTGCTATTGTATTCAAAATAGTACACTATCACAATCAATTATTATTCACTGCTTATTATCAGAAAGCCAAGAGTTATTCAAAAGTACATTTTCAATATCTGAGGCTTTATTTGAATGTGTGTTATATATTCAAGTGTCAAAGCTTGTTAAATATGTTGGTGTATGCTTTCAAATGAAATAATACCACAATAATAACTTATACTCTTGAGTGTAAAGAGTAAAATGTTGTTCTTGAACAGTAAAATGGAAAGTGGCTGACACAGGTAATTTTCAAGTGTGTGTGTGGTGGGGGAGAGTGATTTATGTATATATCAACACCACAAGAAATGGCGCATTCCAAAACTGGCGTAAATATTCAAGTGTTAGGAGCAGTGAATTTTCTCCAATGTTCAACTAATATTGCAAGCATCATGATGATACTACTATGTTAAACATCTTTAGAGAAAGCCCTCCACCTCCCATGTTATTGTGCCATTTTCCATCAATGGCAATGCCTGACCAGAATGTCCATGGAGAGGCTACCTTACAGCAGCATATAAAAACAGTCATATCTTCTGATGGCAACTTCATTTCTAATAAATATCAAATACAAAAACACTTTTAAAGCAACATCCTGATGGACATTAAGTTCTCATTGGCCTCACAAAAGCATTTTTATACTCTAAAGGGGCTGGGTTCAATCAGATACTGTGTTAAACATACTAGAGGCTATGCGTAGAGTTCTATAGTTGCCTAGTTGGAAAAATCACATGGTACATATGCTCCAGAGATTGAGTTTTTAGAAGATAGCCACCTCAACCAAAACATCTTCATATGTTTCATAACACTTGGCACAGTGCTTCTCAACTAATATGGAGGTAATTAATAAACACACAAATAAAGAAAACACATTGTCCCAAATACCCAACTTTATCTATCTAACATGTCCATAATTTGCATTTCAAAAATAATTCACAGTCTGTGGCAGAAGATATATGATAAGATCAGAAAAAAAAAGAAGTTTCCTAATGAAAACATTCGGGAAAAAGTCATTTAGGTATAGTTTGCTGGTAGCTGATTCCTTCCATACACATCTTAAATCAAGTGCAGCCCAGTAATTTTAAGTAAGATCATGGCAATGCTATTATTGAATACTTTCTATGTACAAAATATGAGGGCAGAACTTAAGAGATAACAAATCTGGGCAGGATGTGTTTTCTGTCTCCTAGGTGGTGGTAGGAGGATAGAATAGGATACTACACAGGTATGTAAAACACAAGCAAAGGGAGGTAACTTAGGCTACTCTATCAGAGAATACTCATAGTCCAGATGATGAAATCAGGAGTTACAGAAAATTTTTTGAATGGAATCCATTCAAGAGGTAACATGAGCTTAAACTGAGGTGCAGGTAAACTGAAGTTAAGTATAAATTTGAAGACTTTTGCAGAGAATGAGTTTGAGATGCAGGAATAACCTTTATGAATTCAGGCATACTTTTGGAAGATAATTTACATGTTTTGAAGAAGCAGAGGTTACCCCTAGTATTGAAAAACTAAATGCAGCTGAGATCTGATGGTAGCAATCTCAGTGAGATAGGCAGAATAATGGCTCCCAAAGATGCCCACACCCAAATTCTAGGTCCCTGTGAAAATTTATCTTATCAGGCAAAAGGGACTTCATATGTTTAATTAAGTTAAGAATCTTGCAATGGGAAGACTAGCCTGGATTATTCTGGTGGGCTCAATGTGATCACAATGGTCCTTAAAATAGGAAGATGATAGAGCTGAAGTCATAAAAAGGAGATGTGATTACAGAAGCAAAGGTTGGAGTGAAGCACTTAGAAGATGAAGGAAGGTGCCCCAAGGCAAGCATGCAGGCAGCCTTTAGATTCTGGAAAAGGCAAGGAAATGGATTTTCCTCTAAAGCTTACAGAGGGAACACAGCTCTGCTTAAATCTTGATTTTAGCCTGTAACACCCATCTGAACTTGTAACCTGCAGAGAAAAAAATAATTACAAATTGGCATTATTTGAAGCCACTAAATTTGTGATGATTGGTTATAGCAGTAACGGGAAACTAATATACTAAGACTACCCATCTTTAATAAGTAGAAGGAAGAACTAGAGCCAAGGAATGTAAAAAAAGAAACTGTCAGAAAAATCAGAAGTCCTAGTCAACAAGACAAGGAACAACAAGTGTTGGAGAGGTTGTGGAGGAAAGGGAACCCTCATACACTGCTAGTGAGAATGCAAACTGGTACAACTACTGTGAAGAACAGTATGGAGGTCTCTCAAAAAACTAAGAATATTTTGCCATATGACCCAGCAATCCCACCTCTGGGATTGAAAACCTCAGTCCGCAAAGGTATATGTACCCCAATGTTCTTCGCAGTACTGTTCATCATGGTGGCCAAGTCATGAAAACAGCCAACGTGTCCTCTGATAGATGACTGGATAAAGAAGCTGTGGTACATATACACAATGGAATATTACTTAGCCATAACAGAAGATGAAATAGGGCCATTTATCACAACATGGATGGATATCGAGATCATCATGCTAAATGAAATAAACAGAAAAAAACAAGAACCATACGATTTCACTCATAGGTGGAATATAAAACTGAAAGCAACAAAGAAAAAAAGGAAACTCATGGACACCGTCAATAGTTTAGTGGATACCTGAGGACAAGGGGAGAGGGAGAGTAAAATATACAGTGATGGAAAGAGAACTGACTCTGAGTGATGAACACATAATGCAATACATAGAAGATGTAATGTAGAATGGTATACATGAAACCTATCTAATTTTCGCTAACCAATGTCACCCCAATAAATTTAACAATAATAAATAATAAAAAAGAAAAATGAGAAGGCAAGTAGGGGACAGCAATGTAATATTAAATATCATAACTGGGGAGCTGGTTAATAGAATGAGAGAGATATCAAAGAGAGTGAGATGTGAAAAAATTCATATATCTAAGGACTTTAACAGGCCCACTGGCCATCCTTGAGCAAACACTCAAATAAATTACATTAAGGTTCTGATACCTTTTTTATGCCACGACTTTAATTTAATAAATTAAATAAATGACAGAATACCGCCCAACCATCCTAGAAAGCAGCCAATGATGTCTCAACGAAGCCAGGGCTGCTGAAATACAACTACTCGGAAAGAACATCGACAAAGCATTAGAAGACCAGAAAAATCTCCAGAGGTTTTTGTGATATGGGCTGAAGAAAATAAAGCCCCATGAAAGAGGAAACCTCATTAAGGAAGTTCTTGATCACTCTTTCCCATAGTAACTGTGGACTGCTGGAAACTCTTGGGTTAAAAAGGCAGTCTGGGACAGTCCTGGCATGGGTAGAGCCCTGAGAGTATATCTGAGTTGCCTGCAAGTCAAAGATGCAGTATCAGAAATAGATAGATAGATAGATAGATAGATAGATAGATAGATAGATAGACAGACAGCAGGAGTCAGGGAAAGTGGTATTGGACCATTATGCTGCAAGTCCTATCAGCTGACTTCCCTTCCAAAAACCCTTCCTTCCCTTGGCCTTACTTCCCCTCCTGTAACAAGAGGCAACTGAACGAGGTATTCTCTTGGTCCTCAGATCCTTTAACATTGGTAAGAATTTTCATCTCCTCTCTCTCCACCAACCATCTCCTGCAAGTCTTCCCCATCCTAAAGTAATAAAAATCTTTCCTAGAAACAACTCCCCTTTCAAATAAAAGAGGAAAACTTGACCGAGGAGGGTAGATGGGAAGAGCTGTTAAAAGATGCAGGTGCTATGTGTAAAGAAGTGCAGTAGGTACAACAGGAATGTATCTGAAACAAAGGAATTTTTATGCATCACATAACACTCCAGCACAGGGCTTGGCAACTTTTTGTTATAAAGGTCCTGGCAGTAAATATTTTAGGGTTTGTGGACCACCGAAGGTCTGTATTATATATTCTCTTCTTTGTCTTCAAAACCCTTTAAGAAATGGAAAAACCACTGTTAGCTCATGGGCTACACAAAAACAAGCTGTGGATTGCAGGTGAGTTGGCTAAGCCCTGGTCTAACAGGTCATATCACAGAGAACAAACATAAATTGCAATATGAAGGTAATTAAGGGAAATGTAGATACAGCACGATGAGACTGCAAATGCATCTTTATTATGGGAGTGCTTCTGTATGCATGATGAGAAACGGTTAAACCCTTCCTGGGCACAACACAGTATCTTCCAAGTGAACACTGTGTCATTCCCAAACAAACCAAATGGTGGCGCGAGGGAGCACAGGGAACAGAGCCAATACAATCACAAAGAAAGCTGGAGACCTAATGCTATCAAAACCTCGGGCTCAAAATATGAACCATGCTGAAAGCCTACCCTACATCTGGGCATGTTAGTGAAATAGTAAATCTATTCATTTCTGTGACAGTTTAAGCCAGTTTGATTCGGATTTTCTGTTTCTTTTGATCAAAAGCATGCTAACTGATATGATGTAAAAGAGATACCTCCTTTTATCACTAAACTTCGGCCAATGTGGCCTCCCTCCAGGGGCACGTGTCATCTTCAGATATATAACCCATCAATTACCTTATCCTGAGGCCTGAGAAAGCCAGGGATATGGTGAGGCTTAGAGATAAAGAGAGGCTGGGAAATACCTTGGTGATATTGCTTGCAAAGGGGGAAAAGTTTCTTTTTGCCTAGGCAAAATGTCTCAAGTCAAAATAACCCACATTATAATAAACTGCTTTGTTAGAGAGATCTAGATTTCCATATGGATTCATAACACTGCTTAGAAGGTATTAATCCTCTGAGAAATTTCTATCTTTGAGAAACCTAAAGGGCTTTGCAATTTTAGAGAATAGTATTGGAACTACAAGTTCAATCATAGACTGGAAAATGGCCTTTCAAATGTATCCACATGCTAATCCCCAGAACCTGTAAATGTTACATTGAATAGGTATTCTCCATTTAAAACCAGAATTCAAAATGTTCAGAACACAAACAATAAGAAATGTAATAGAACTCTTGTAGTTTTTACATGTATGCATGCACATGCATCAATCGTGGTGGTTACAGTAAATAACTAACCTTTCCTTTTTAGATAGTTTTTCATCAGGTAAAACTATCTGATTAAAAAGTTTTGTTTTGCTTTAATTTTGAAACAAGACAGAGCATGGGATATGGCCATCTTTCTCTTCTAATCCTTTACTAGAACACCTTTCTGTGCTTGAAAGCTTTAAGTGTCATCTTTTTGTGTTGGGTTAGGTGTTGCCTATTGTCACCCCAGCAGCATCATGGCACCTTTGCACTCTTCACTGTTGCACAATGGGAAACCTACAACTGAATTTTCGACAATCCCTTTCCCTCTATGTTTCAGGGTTGTTTCAGCTGATTAGAGGCACTTGCACTTTATTTGGAGGTTGAAGAGATGGTTAGTTAGGTCATTAGCCTCCACAGCAGCTGCAGCAAACTCAGACAGCAGATGTGGAGTTGGAGCTGGCTCTTGAGTGAGCACCTCCTATGAACCACTGGCTTAGGTGCACAGAAAACTCACAGTGGCTTCCCTCCCATCCAACTGATTTCCCTGTTTCAATCATTCCAGTGGTTGTAGTCCGCTAGTTTCCTGACTTGAGACTTTTCCAACTTGTAAAACCTAGGGTGGCTTCTGCTTTCTGGATGAAACCCACACTAATACACACATTTAATATTTCTATTAGCCCTTTGAGATCAAGTTTTGTTGCTCTTTTAATAACAAAGCAGCTGGATCAAATAGTGACTGGTGTAACTCAATATTGCACTAGATGATATATGTATATCACTAATACTTAGATGAGGGAAAAACAGAAAAGTCCCAATGAATTCTAATCCAGGCTCTGCAACCAATTAGCTGCACACCATTAAGTAAGACACTTCATCACCACAAACATCAGCTCCCTTAATAGTAAGGAAGGGGCAGGCATAGTTTATTTGTAGGGTCATTTCCAGGATTAATAATTTATGTATGCATATATCAATGATCTGCCTGTGACAAATTCTCTGCTTCTACAGGGGAAAAAATATCCATTTGGGCAAAATAAAAACATAATCCCAAAGTCTTTAGTATTTTCATGCATTTTATAGATTTTGTTATCATTGTGTTTAAACTGAGATTACACCTGAGCCTAATTTAAGTAGGTAGTAGTTTATTATGTATAGATTATCCACTGATAAATTATCTTAGTTTCATTAAATGTATGTATTTTTTTCTACATATAGAATATACATTACTATGTTTACACGTTTAGTTCAATGGTAAAAATAGAACTAAGGTTCTTCATTCATAGAAAAGAAAACGAAGGAATCAAAATTTAATTAAAGACAGTCTAATCATTTTCCTTCACATAAATCCAATTTATTAAATCATAACTACTGAGAAATAATGCATAACAATTATTAAGGTGCCAAAATAGAAAAGAAAGCATGCGCTCTTTACCATTACATATACACATACAAATGAATGTATAAAACCTGATAATAGGTATATTTCATTTTGGCTCTGGAGTTATTCTTAACAAGTAACCCCACAGGCTAGGTTTCTGGGTACAATTCTGATCTTCCACAATTCTTTTTCATTTTCTACAAGGATGATTCACATTATCCATATAACTACACAGAATGTGAAATAACCTGTAAAACTTTCATAAATGTTTATAACTAAAAAAATCTCTTGTTGGCGATGGCTTCCTGCTTTTTGTTACAAATATTTAGACTTCCTAACAATATGTTCTCACTTAACCTTCACTTTAGTTTGTCCTAAGATTGTTATATTCATTTTAGCCAGTTTGCCTGTACAAATTTAAGGAGATCTTGATCATTTTACAATATATTGTACAGAACATTTTTAGTTATAATATAGATATTTACTAAAAATGCCTTCATAAACAAAGAAGAAAAATTCATTTGCACCAAAGTGTATCTCATGTGCCATACATGTACACAGGAAACATTCTGAATTACTTGATATACCAAAATTATTTTTTTTAATTTTTGAATTAAAGTATCCTAAAATGTAGGTCTGTATTTTCTCAGGCAGAAAAAAAAACAACACTTTTTTTGGCTGGGTTCAGTGTACTGTATTGACAGTGCATGACAAAACAAGGCTCCCTAAGTCTCTCCCTTCTTTGTGTGGTCCAGAATGGAAACTGTCAAGGTCAGGAGATTTTCATTGTGTTGGGGGATCAAGTTGGAGCTAGGACTTCCCAGCAGCTCAGAATCTCTAGAAAGATCCTCTTGCTAGAGCTCATAGTCCAGAGGGCTTTTACTAACTGGAGGCCATGTAGATCATAAGGTGTACCACCCTGTTGCTGTAGTCAAATTCATGGCTATACCTGGAAAACAGCTTGCCAAAGGGGTTGTTGAGGGCAAATGCCAGCCCCAGTATACAAGGTGGAAGAGCAGATGTCACTGTTAAAGTTGCAGGAGACAACCTGGTCCTCAGTGTAATCTAGGATGCCTTTGAGGGGGCCGTCTGATGCCCGTGACACCACCTTCTTGAAGGTGGTTTGTATTTCTTTAAGGGGATAATTGATTTTTATAGTGTAATATCAGAGTATTTTTAAGATGATGAACATGTCCAGATTTATCTTCTTTGGGACACTTACCTACAATTCACAGATGGGCACAGATATGGCAGCACGCTCCCATGGGTTCAGCAGGGTTTCTGGGGCTTTGTGGTAAATAGCAAGGAGACTGTAGTAAAGCACCTTGTTTTAAAATACTTACATTGATCCCTCAATATGAGCTACAAAGAGAAATTTGGACACATTCATTTTTATTTTCAAAAATACTTGGTCTATAATTTCTCAGAGAATACTAGAGAAAGTACAGAGTACTGGGGGAGAGTTTAAGCTCAGAAGCTAGAGGTCATACACAAGACATCAGTCAGACTGTAAGTGAAAAGCAATTTAGTCTTACTTAGCTCAGGAACTTAAATGTAAATCTTATAATCACTTGAAAATTCCATGAGACATTTGAAAGCTAACGTATTTTATATAGAAAATTTATGAGAATCAAGTTATAAATCATTCACCCTAAATCATATGAGAAACAATAAACCACAACTAGGAGTCAGAAATTGCCAGGCCTTAACCAACTTTCAAAATTCTCAATAAAAGCACATCTGATGTATCGGTGACCAGACAGTCCCATATAAAACATAGTTAATGCATTAAATTAATGTGGTTTTTTTGTTTGTTTCTGGCCACTCATTTTGTGAATTTACTTTATAGAAACAGGCCCATTCTTTCCACAGTTTTACAACATAGAGTACTTAATTGTCATCAACCAGTATCTTTCCATGCCCTTAATGTGGTTACGCTACAAATTACAAACTTGTCCAACACTCCTTCGAGCTTTGAAAGATTTGTTCATCCAAATAATATTAATCATGCTTCTTTAAAATAGAGACTTTTAAGGTTCCCAGTCCATAAACAAGCGTTCCCCAAACAGCATTCCCTCTTCTCTTTAAAGTTGTGCAAATCCAAAATGATAACATCAAGTGAGTTCTAAATAGGTAGAAACTTTTCCTTATCAAACTTTTCCTATTTTAAGTCAACTTCCATTCACAAAACCCAAATTTGAGCTTGTTGGCATGACTAAGCTATGCCTCTGGCATCCTGATTTATCTTTCTCCTGTTTGATTTGTAATTGAGGAGTCAGCAGTTGAAATCATGATCCAAAATGAAAAGGTGCCTAGAGCTTTCAAGCAGTCCCAATAATTATGTACATTACTAAACTGCTCAATCATACCTAGACCAATGATCCTGTCACCATTTACAAGTCCAATGATCTTCAAACACTCCCCACCAAAAGTGAAAATCGCTTGCAAGAAAATGACACGTCCATCATTGACTTATATATCAGTTCAACATTACAAAAAGGTCATCTTCTAGAGGAGGCTCAGCAGAACCTCTCTGGTGAAAATTAATTATTTAGGTACCTGTCTAAATCCTAAGATGAAGTGATTAGTGATGCACTTGGAAAAAAGGGCACAATACTTAGACAAGGATTTTCAAAACAGTTCCAAAATGGACTCCAGTTCCTTTCTAGCTTGTTGTATTCTGGTTTAAGATAACATGTCTCTCATTTTCATGGCAAATGTTTACATTTTTTTATTTAACCTGTGCTTGGTGTAGGACTGGTAAAGTTGGTTTAGAGTGTCTCTAAGCACATTACACATTATGCTGATTTTGCTAGTAGTCTCTTGTCAGTGTTGTTCCAGGAGATTATGGCAGCCTGTTCTTCTTGCAGCATGATGGCTTCTACACATGCTTCTTCTATTCATCATTTTGAAAGCTCACCTGATACATGGGTTACCCATTGTAAATAAACTGACATTGGGAGTTCATGGCTACTGACTCATAGGTTGCAGTATATGACATCCAGTATCTAAGGTCTTAGAAGTGATAGAGTGAGAGGATATAAGGTCATAAGGAAAACTTGATTTTCTTCTGTGTCTCCCTTACATAACTGCTGTTTATCATATATTTCTAGAACTATTGCTGAGTATATGAGTATATAAAGAATGGTGGTATTTTTATCATCATCATGATTCTAGAAGAAAGGTTTTAAGTTTCATGAAGAGCTGTCTGATCAAATTCCATGTATGTGTAATTTAATAAATGTCTGTACATTATCTTAGGTCTAGATATCAAATACTTTACACAGAGCTTTATAATTAAATTCTTGTTATTGCTAGTAACATAATGGTTAAGATTTATTGAGGTCTGAATATGCATCACATCCTGTGCTAAATGCTCTGTTTGTATTACTATCAATGCTATAAGAAATGTAACATTATTGTTCTTAATTCACATACAAGAAAACTATGAACTATGGAGTCTAACTTTTCCAAAGCCTCACAACTAGTGGTGGAGTAGAGCTTCAAATTTAGGTGGTGTGTGTGTGTGTGTGTGTGTGTGTGTGCATGCACGTGCGCACGCACGCATGCACTTTAACTGAGAGCTCTAGACTAATTTTTTATTTTTTTATTTTTTTAATTCATTTTTTTAAATTCATTTTTATTGTTAGACTTATTGGGGTGACATCTGTTAGCAAGGATTACATAGGTTTCAGGCATACAATTCTACAGTGCATTGTCAACTTGATGTATAATAAGTTCACCACCTAGTGTGACTTCTCTTTCCATCACCTTATATTTAGCTTCCCCCCCTCCCACCCCCTCCCCTTTCTCCCCTCCCTAACCCACTCATCCCCAAATAAACATTAAACTATTGATTGTGTCCATGGGTTATTTGTTTGTTCGTTTCTTTTTTCTTTGATTTCGGTTTTATATTCCACAGATGAGTGAAGTCATACAGTTCTTTGTTTTTTCTGTCTGGCTTATTTCACTTAGCATTAAAAGGTATTT
>PVJL010003255.1:0-60925 GCA_004026885.1 Lyroderma lyra
TCAATTTGTGGAATATTGCAGAGCTATTGAAAATATTGCTTTTTAATGACATGAAGATACAGATGATAAAATGATAAATGAAAAAGCAGGACACAACATTTTATATAATGCATAATCTCAATTATGTAAAATGTATATATACACAGAAAAATGCAAAGATCTAAAAAATGCATGCATTTTTGTATGTGTAATAATTAGATTGCAAATATTTTTTTAGTTCTTTTTCTTTTCTTATATTTTACATAACAATAATGTGTTATTTTTTTAACAAAACAGTAATAATAAAAAAAGTGATTTGTGGACATAATGAAAACTGTTGGAGCAAGAAATAGAGCAACTGAGTCTGGGGCATAGGTCTGATGGCAGGTGAGGGCCCTGGCTACTGTGCCAGGGTTCTAGGGATGAGTTCTGGCCTTGGGACCCTCAGACAGCAACCAAATAGACCGAATGGGTTTTGGAAAACCCATTTTCAAGACTGTTTGGCCTCTGCCTACTTCGTGTTAATGATGAAACTAGTTATGAGGTGCTGGTGGCACTTGCTTTCATTCTGTAATGCTAGGATGAGGGATAAAAGATACTTTTAGGAATATTTAGGAATCAGTGAGTTAGAGGAGGCCACTCCATCCCTCGCTTCCCTCTATAGGGAAAGGACATGAAGGGAAAGCAGGGTCCCAAGCTCTGGATTAGCTCTAGGATCCTGTTACTTCTCTGAAACCTATGAGAAATATGATTCACAGACTATATATAATAGAAATTTAAAAACATATTTAAATACCAGTCATTTCTTCTTTAACTTCTCCTAAATGTTGAATGATGACATTGGCCACTCAGGTATTTTCATGGACATAAATATGCACTGAAGTGATTGCCAGGTAAGGACATTTGTATAGAGTAGGGCTCAAGTTTTTGCCTAAACCCGAAATGTATTAATCCAATTATTCATTTAACCTCATAACCAGAGTAAATCTAGGCATTTTGGGATGACTAAAACTTACACAATACAGTCCCCATTAAGAAAAATAATAATGAAGTATTAATATAAATTGGTTAGGGTCCTTTTGATGTTCTTAGAAGAGCTATGCAAGAAAGAGACCTGAAGTTTAAGCTTCAATGGCTTCATGATGAAGTGGCCGTGACGAGATATGACCTCTGACTCTTAATGCTGCTTTGAGAACCTGTGCAAATTTTGTGGTTTTTGAGCATTCTCCTTGTGTAGGCTGTGGAGGGAATGGATATGTAGTACTTTGGCTGCCTATACACTATGCCACTGCTCTTGGTCCACAATGCATCTCAACTGAATTCACCATTGATTTATGAGACAGTCCTGAACCCTCAGCCTCCTGAGCCTCCATTAAGCCTCCTTCACCTCCATCCAGTCTGAGAAATAGAAGCCTTTTCCAGGGAAAGTCTAATGGAACTAATATGACTGAATGTTCAGGCAAAAGATCTGACATTGTTGCTTTCTGAGTACAACTTTGAGCACACTCATCATTGATAATTAGGAAACAGACTCTCTTGTAAAAGGAAGAGATATGCCCTCCAAGCGAGGACAGCGGGGAGGCCAAACTTAGAGGAAGACTTCACTGACCAAGACCAGCATTTAGGAGTGTGAAGAGGAGGACTCAACTCCACGTCCCCAGAACAAGCATCAGGGACCTTCTGTTCACTGCTGATTCCAGCCCCTAGCCCAGGCCCAGCATAGAACGGACCTGACGTGGCATCAGTTGAGTGATAAGTTCATGGAATGACTGAGCTCTGACAGGGGCAGCAAGGGGAGCAGGACTGCATATGTGCAGGGTTGAAACCAGAGAGGAATTAGAAATAATTCTGGTCTAGTCCTCCTTCCCCCCTAAGAAAATGAGTTCTGCCAAGAACATGTGGAAAAATAGATTCTAAAACACTGGTTGCAGGAAGATAGAGAATTCCCTACACTGAATGCTCCCAGGTGAAAGGAGGAGGGGGCCCCAGGGGGCTGCCTCTTTTGGGCCCCTGCAGGGACTAACAAAACCATCCTTAAGCATGCCTAGTCATTTCCAAACACTGTCTTCTCAAGGTGAGGCCATTCATACCGCGCCTGCTGCTTTATGCTTCTTTGAAAGAAGGGGATGCTGCAGCCTGGAAATATTTGAATTAGTACTAAAAACAGCCAAGATCGCACTTTGATGGACTAGCACCAATGGGCCTGCACAGAGATTCCAAGAACAGAGCTGAAGTTGTGTAAGAGTTAAATACATGAACAAAAAAACAACATTAAATTAATTATTTGGGGATAGCAGCATCCACAACCACCACAACTAATTCCAAATGTGGCACAGTAAAGTGTGAAAATATTTTTAGGATCTAAAGCAATTTATATTTTTCTAAGGCAAGAGGAAAAATTACTTTGTGAAGGAAGCATGTTGAATTATAGATACATAAAAATAGAATCTATTATTCAACAACAACAAAACGTTTTTAGAATATATCAATAGGTGGAAAAATGTGATCTCTAAGAATTCCAATCAAGGGGATGATATCTCACTTCCATTGAACAGATGAGGAAGAAGTTGAAATAATGTTTATACAAGAGGAAGCAGAAACAGAACATTTTAAAATGTGATGCAAAACTAAGAGAAGAATTACTGTCAAATTATTAAGCTAGCAAACATGGACAAAATAAATATGTAACCCCACTATGACAAACAAGCCCAGCAGAACTACTGCTGGGAACAGAGGGCATAAATAAAGTACTTTCTGAGATGAGTCAGGAAAAGCTCCTTCAGTAACCCTAGTTTGGGAATAAGGTAAAAGAAAACCTAAAGCCACTGTGATCAATGCTAAACACAACAAAATCTCTTCACACAACACCTAGGGTGTTTCTTGACTCAGAGAAGTTGGAGAAGGTTCTGGTCAAGTCAGCCAATGGCACCAGAACTAGTTGAAAGTGTCTGCTTGCTCCAATGAGTCTATGATATTACTATATTGACCTCATGGCCCACCTCTGAAATACTCTGCCTTCGATTATTTGTCTCCTCCTCTGTACCTTAAATGTTTTATTCGTAAATCAATTTTTAGTACTGTTGTATCCTGGTCTACCATCCACGGACCACCTAGAGAAAGCCACTTTGCTAAGTATGATCACATACGTCATTCTGGAACCAGAGCGTACCCTGAGTAACTTGGGTCAGTGCACCCACTGCCTGAACATAAGCTGAGAGAGAAAAGGGTGTCCTATTTGATTCTCCGTGTTCAGATTTTCAACATAAGTAAGAACTTGACAAGCTGGGTCCTGGGTCCAAAATGCATCATTTGGAGAGATTCCTTAGAGTTTGCTCTTTAAAAAATTATATTGAACTTGATTGCTGTAATTGGAAAAATAAATGGATGCTGATTGTAGCAGAAGTACATTTTAAAGATAAAATAGAGATCATAATGTATGAGAAATTTTATATCTTGAATTTTTCACTTTGCATTGCATCATGAGAATTTTCCCTTATCATTAAATGCTTTTCTAAAATGATTTTTGAATATTATATAATGGTTCCTTATAAATGGATAGTTATTAATTTTAAGTTGACTTATTTTAAAGTATTCTCCTCTTGATGAGCATTTAGGTTTTTATTTCCCAAGTTTGGTACATAAAAAATTACAATTTATGTCCTGTGTCAAAATCTTAGTGTACATTTCTGATTATTTCCTTAGGGAGAAAATATCATGAAATACCATTGCTAATTCAATAGCAGGTAAACATTTACAAGGCACCTGAGACACATTGAAAATATACACTCCAGAAATCTCTAACACATGAACACACCCATCACTTAGGTATAGAAATGATTTCTGATTCCTATCTACACTTGACAGACTAAATATTGTTATTTAAAAAAATAGTTTTGCCAATTTTTATCATTAAAAATGGTATCTAGTTTTAGGTTGTATTCCTTTGGTCACTGTGAAGATAGTTTTCATATGGTAACTGGCTATTTATTAGTCTGCCTTTCGGAATTATCTATTTGTATCCATAGTCTATTCTTCTATGGAGATAATTTTCCCCACTGATTTTCAAGTCCTTTTTACATATTGAAATATTTAATTGCCTTTCAGGCACTGTAGATGTTCTAAATATTTTTCTCAACTTGTCATTTACCCTTGTATATATAAGAAGGTATGAAAATTTTAGATTGTCATATCCTTCAAAATTTTCCTTTGTGTTTCTACTTTAATGCCATTTTTATAAAAACTGTTTTCATATTTTATATATATATATATATATATATATATTTGTATATGTGTGTATATATCTATGTGTGTGTGTGTGTGTGTATGCTATGCAGAAAATATCCAGCCATAAATGCCTCTATTTTTAATATTATATGGCTAGATTTTTCCCAACAGCCTACACACACACACACACACACACACACACACACACATACATACATACACACACATGGGTGCCAAAAAATGTATACACATTTTAAGAAAGGAAAAATCTATATTAAAATTATAATAATATTATATATACCGATAACAAGAGATGAATACAAGTCATGTTTGACTTCTCCAATTACAAGAGGGGCTCAAGGTGGTTACCATCAGTGTCCAGACACTTCTGATTACATTGAACTACTGCTTGAGTAACATTGACCCAAGTGACAACTTGTATCAATTTCTTCCCAAAGTACCACCAATGTAGCTGGTTTTCTATGGTACACCACATCACATCCTTTAAGGTCTCCCATAGGTAGAAGTCAGGGTATGTTAAGTCAGGAGAACGTGGGAGAAACTCAAACAATGTTCTTGAACTTCAGATACCACTTCGAAATGGTCTTGTGTTCCTCAGATGACAAGAATGCTTCTGCCGTTTTCTTTGATTGGCCTGCCTGTCACATGGTGACACTAGCAATCATTTGATTAATACTATGTTTTGAGTGAACATCAATTGCTATAGCAATTAAATTCAACTTCCAAAAGTAATACATAGTGGACATCTCTTAAAATGTGTGTACATTTTTTGGCACTGTGCATGTGTATGTGTGTGTGTGGGGGGGTACCCAAAAAATATTGTTGCAGACAACAAACCCATAAAAGAACCAGAGAAAAAAAATTTTTCTTTCTCTGGTTCTTTTATGGGTTTGTTGTCACAGTAATCTTTTTATAGTTTATTTAGATTCATGATATGAGTACAAGTATGAAAATTTATTTATTTATTACAAATAGTTGAACAATTATTTCAGCAGAATTTATTAAATAATTCAGTTTTTCTCCCCTGATTTAAAATACATCCTTATATTACTTTAAAAAATAAAAATAGCTTGGTTTTGCTTCTGCTTTTTTGTGTATACCATTGAACCCTTTAGTTTTCTAGCTATTGTACTCTGTTTGAATTAGGGTAGTCCTATATAGTATATTTTAATATGTAATGGTGGTTGACTCCTTTATTATTTTTCTCTTTAATAATATTTACTTTTCTTACATATTTATATTTCATTGTGTAGTTTAATACAACAGTTAAAATTTGAAAAATTAGGTTGTTACACTTTTTGAAATTTCTTTCAATTTTAGGGTGAATTGACAGACTTTATAATACATGTAATGGCTTTTCTATCTAGAAATAGCAAATGCTTCTAACTTTACTTACATCTGTTTGTTTGATAAAGGTATATTTTTCATCATATTTATTTTAATGTCTTATGTTGTGTGGTTATCCTGAACAATTTTTCATATCGCTGGTTTATAAAAATTATATTAATTTTTGATGTTTGTTTTTCTACTAGCTATCTAAATAGCTACTGTAGTTTATATTACTTTGCAATTTGTTATTATGTTTTTGGGGGAGAGGTGGAGGAGAAAATACTACTAGATGAAAATGATTGTTTTTGTTTCCTTTTCCCAATCCTTCTATTTCCAAATAATAATGAATAATAGGAGTGAAAGAGGCACTGTAGCTTTGGTCTGTGCAAAGTATTAATGATACTGAAACAACGAAGACTACTGATTCTCAATTTTAAATATGTGTCTCTTGTGAAGTTTTTAAAAGATACATATTGGTTTCCATTAATCACCGTTTGATTGCAAATATTTCAAACATTTCTTATCATTCCCAACATTTCCTTTTACATTTTTCTATTTCTAAATAAATTGTGTATTTTTACCTGTAATGGTTTGAAAACTATAAACTTAGATTTTTTTATTTCTTTTTAAAATTTTATTTATTTAAGCATAGTTGCTATACAATCTTATATTGGTTATATTAGTTTCAGGTGTACAATATACTGATTTGACATATTGATACCTTACAATATGATCACCCCAGTTAATTCTAGTGATCATCTGTCACCATGCGAACTTATCACAATGTTATTGACTATATTGCTCTTCCCCTCTTTACGTACCCCCAACCCCCTCCCTCTGGTGACCATCTCTGTGGTCTCTGTTACCGTGAGTCTGTTTTTGTGTTGTTTGTTTTGTTTTGTTTTTAGTTGCCACATATAAGTGACATTTGTCTTTCTCTGTCTGACTTATTTCACTTAGCATAATATCCTCTAGATCCACCCATGTTGTCACAAGCGGCAAGATTTCATTTGTTTTTATTGCTGTGAAATATTCTGTGATCACACTACCCTAAACACCCCAACCCCCTCTGATCTCAGAAACTAAGCAGGGTTGGACCTGCTTAGTAGTTGGATGGGAAACTTTTTATTTCTTTAGCAGCTTCCTTAATATTTCTAAGACCTGAGTTCAACCTCTTGTTCTCTGATTATCAATGGCAAAAACTAAGTCTCAGCTATGTAAGAGTAGGAAATTATCTCTCCTTCCCTCCCCTGAAATAACTTCTACATTTAAAAAAATGTAATCTGGGATTTTAAAGCCAGATAGTAATGATGATAAAGATGATAATTGATAAGACTTTGTTTTCCAAGAATATTTTTTATGTTTAATTTCGAAATCATATTTACAATTCTATAGATTTAATTTTGTTTAATTTTTTTTATCAGGAAGTCCCCATATTGAGTTCTGTGTTTATGTCCCCATTGGGTTCGCTATGTCATAGATACTTTGCTCAGGAAGATTGAGAAGGTAATCTTCTTTCTGAATTGTTCATATCTGTGAATGTGACCTTGCTGCTTTTTGCACATAAAATTGGCAACATGGGGTAGGCCTTCTTAGCTCACCACTGTATACCCAACTTGGTGTCCATTCTTCATTGTGCCTTGGTACATACTGCCACAAGGACAAAGCCTAAGGACAGCTTCCATTCTGTTTATTTGTATGTGTTATTATCCTTAACACCTGAAAGTTTGTACGATTATTATTTCTATGCTTGACATTTAATTTACAAGTACATGTTTAGGAATATGTCTCCTCTCCCCACCCCAAATACTCAGTAAGCTTTTGAGAAATTTCAGTTCATTTAGTTCTTCATATGCATAATGTTGTTTCTCTCTCTTCTTTTAAAAACTATTGGATCTTTAACTTGCACCCAGGAAAGAACCTCAAGTTTATCTTCCAAATCATGAACTGAGTCTTCTGTCTTGTCAATTGGGCTCTTTCTTGCTTTAATGAAGGTTTTAATTTTGCTGTTTCATTTTCATTTCTTTGTAATTCTTGCTTATTCCCCCATCTTTGCATCCCTGCTTAATTCTTTCCTATGTTCCTTTTTTTCAGAGTCCTTGTCTTCATTCCGTTTTCCTTCTCATTTTCATGCAGTGTATGTTTTATGAATTATTATTGAGAACACAAAGCAAGCACTTGTAGAATTTTCTTTGGTTTTCCACCGTAGATGCTTTTCATTAATATGCTTTTTCTCTACATCTTGAAGGATTTCTCCCTTTGTTTCCTGTGGCTGTACAGTTTAATAGACTCCTTACTGCCTTCTTTTCTCATCGCTCATCTTGAATAGAAAGGGAGACTAGAAGATCAGTATTCTCACTGTCTCCTTCCTGTCCATTTTGGGATTATCAGGGTATTTTCCAGCTTTTCCAATGGGTGACAGACAGCTGATGTAGCCATTTTAGGCTGAGGAGATCTGACCTATTCCTCATCTAAGCACATAGAGAAGCATGTATTTGAGGATACTTTTAAGAAGTAGTATATCTTTCTTCCCTTTTCTAAAAATATGTACAAAAAATTCACTCCTTAAAATACATGGCTCTTCTCCTTGCCCTCTTTTTCTACTACAATTTTTAAATTCCAAAATGTATTTTATTGTTTGTCATGGCAGGCCTTGTACGAATATAGAGGTTTACAGTAGACCTATTCTAGCACACTGTCTCATCTGCAAGGGCAGACGAAGGCAATCTGTATAATATGTCTTTTTGATTTGTAAAGGGAAATTTTGGACTATTGTAAATATTTACAACATTTTAGATTTGAATGATCTCTTTGACATGCTTGATATCATTATAATTAATGCAAAAGAAAAAACTTTTAGAAGGAGACAACCATGCACAGGGCCTTTTAAAAATCTTGTTATGTCCTTAGAACCCATTTTCATTATTTATATTTCCATGTTTACTCAGATATTCTGCATTCCTGTGTGGAATGTGAACTTACCTTGAAGGGACAATGAGACAGGGAAAGGAGCTGCATAAATAGGTATTTTTTAAAATTGTTACTTCCTTTTTAAGGGCAAGAAGGAATGGTGGAGTGGAAGTTCTTACTGCCCTATTAATTGAGAACTATGTGAAGCAAATGGTACCTATTTCACATATGGCATAATCCTTTCTTAAAGCAAAGGTGAGAATAGTAGCATCTTATTTAGTCTATAAATCATTGATGCACCCAGAGAACATGCTTATCTTTTGGTTTAGAGCCAGAAATAGTTTTTGGTGGTTGAACACTTGCTAACCATACTAAACGCAGGACTTCAAGGAAGGTAATGTGAGCACCGACTTTGAGCCTGGCACCAAAGTCAGTTACTTTTCCTAAATTAGCAACTCTCGAAGCATTTTGCACAGTGCTGGCATGTTGCAGGAGCCCAATAGCTAGCAGCTGTGGTGACAGTCATGTTTGCAGTTCACCAGGATTGCTGGCTCCTTGCCATCAGGCACATAGCTGAATTGCAGTCTCTGGCCCACTTATAGGCAGAGTGGACCTCATAATGGTTGTTGCTTCCGAGTCAAAGTTTTTCTTGTTGGCTTAGGACACTCCGATCTCTGCTCTGCCTCTGCCCTGAAACTGGCCATGTTCAGGGAGGCGGCGGCTCCTCCAGCCTGGGGGAAGCAGAAGGTTTTTGATATACAGTGGACTCAAGGCATGAGCAAGAATTAAGGCGTCACTGTTTTACTGCGCAGAGATTGCAGTCACCTGGCACTGTGGCACCTTTCTATCCCGACTGTTACATGACATTTTATAAAATGTTTTCTCCAATTTGATGGCTATACAGAAGGGGGCTTCAAGTCACCTTCTTGGCAGTAGATTTCTAGTTACACTATCAGTCAGTGTAGTAGGCAGAAGGGCTCCCAAAAGATGTCTCCCCCTAATTCCTGGCACTTGAACTATATCAGCTACAGGTGACACACAGCTGTCCTTTACATTCTTTAGACTGGAGCTCACTGTCCCAGCATGCTGCTTCATGTCAGCCCCAATATTTATTTATTTACTTATGTTTGCTTGGTACCCTATGTTTTATTTTTCGCATCAGTGTTATTGTCAGTAATAGTAACAATAGCTATGCATATATGAAGTGTTTACCCTGTGCCAGACACTGATAATAATCTCATTTAATCCCCACACTAACCCCATCCTATGTAGAAAGGGAAGTCTTATGTAATTTTAACCTTACAGTTTTGTGCTTACCCCTCTGTTTTCCTTCTCCTCTTCCATAACTGAATATTTTGAAGTAGAGAGTTTTGGTTTGTGGTGTAAGGAAATAATTTCCCTAAAAGGCAATATGGCCATGTACTTCTGTAGAACAACTCCTTGGCCTCCGCAGACAGGAACACGCAGCAGCGATCACGGCCATGTCTGAAGTGGTGAGGGTGCTGATTAGCAGTAGGCCACTGTCTCAGCTTCTTTCCCATGAGTTTGCCCTAGCACCATCGCAAGATGCTTGGGCACTCTGTGCTGCCTCCACACAACCCCGCCACGGGCAGAGATGCCGTCCCATCCTGATCCTCCTGCCACCACAAAGTGGGGCAGCCTTTCAGATGGAGTTTGTACCACACCCATTTACATACCATCGCTGAGCTGCTTGAGCCCATCTGCCCGCAGGTTGTCTGCCTCTTGGCTGGGTCAGCACCAGTCACAATCCATGCCTTTGCCTCATCCCAAAGCACAAGCTTTAGCTGCTGGCCTACAATCCTCATTTCTCCTATTGCACAGTCTCCCTTGCGGCAGGGCCTGCATGTCCAAGAGTCACACAACTCCACCCAACTCCAGGGTCCAGGCACCCTGCCTTCCCCCTTGTCCCTGTCTCTCTACCATCTCTCCTGCCCTTGCTTCTCCCTGTTGCACTCACTAAAAAGCCTTAGCACATGAGCTTCGTTTCAGCCTTTGGCAAGCAGAGTTGGAACTTACAAAGATTAAGGAAGAAAAAAAGGAACACTTAAAAGGCACACAACTGATAAGTAATTTCAAAGAGCATAGTTTTGATGATATAATACTACATTCTGGTGCCCGTGCCTGCAACTTTCTCCTTCCAAAATCTGGCTGTTCATATGGGATAATGTCATTTCTACCTTTTGGAAGCCACTTGTCATTTGCCTGAACCTACTGTCCAAGTGCCCTTCTCTGAATGCCAGTAAGTATCTGAGTTTCAAGAAGGAAGGCAAGCAACTCCTATGATCAGTATCTAAGAGACATATAGCTTTAAAAAATCACTTTCTTCATCCAACTATTAATGTACCCATGCAACCATTATTTACCAAATTCCTAGCTATTTGTGGCAAACAGGAGGCTGTAAATCCTTTTGACAACAGAAAGTCATTTAAAGTTTAAAAGCTGGAGCATTCCATGACGAGATTTTCTTTTTTAACAAGACAATGTTGGCAGCTATATGGGTAGGTGGTAAAAGGAAGGGTAGTGACATTGCAGACTGAACAACTGGCTAGGAGGTGATTGTAGAGGCACAAATAAAATATGAAGGTTTGAAGTCAAGCAGTAGAAGCAGAGATGAAAATGGAAGAGCAAAAGCAAAAACTGTGCAAGAAGAATGGGTGGACATGGTGGCCAGTTGGATATAGGAAGTACCTCCCTGAGTACTCTCATCTCCAACATGTCAATCCAAGGGTTCACTTTTGGGATCTGCCTTGCGTGGATTGCTAAGGTTAGAAGGACCCAGAGCCAAGATGAGAATCAGGCACCTATTTGGGCTGCATCTTTAAGGAAACAGCCAGAGGGTTGGACTTTTGGGAAAATATTTTCATCATCAGAGAGAGAAGAAAGTTTTGGCCACTGGGTGACTCATCACAAGGGGGCCCAAGTAAAGCATAGTGAGAGGCTCCATGACCTCTGTACAGGAATTTTTATTCTTCTATGTGGCAGTTCCCCCTCCTCTGCTCTCTTTGTATCATTGGGCCACTCTATACTGCCTGTCATATTCTATACTGAATTGTGGTGATGAGTCGACATGATCTTAACTTTTCCTGCCCTCAGCTTGCCTTCTCTATGGCTCTGCTGAGGCTCATGCCTAGCAGATGGCCAGTCACTGCTAAATAAATGCTATTTTTTGCCTGGTTGCTTTTGCTTCTGTTAATCCCTCTCCTTGGAATGCTATCCCTTCCCCAACACGAATCCAGCCCAACATTGTGATCTAACTCACCATCATCTTCCTTAGGAAGCCCCATTGCAACCTGTGGCCCCACCAAGAGCATCTCTCTGTGTTCTCATAGCACCCAGGCTTATCTATGGCACTGCTCCTGAGATTGACCTCTTTGATATTTCCAGCCACGCTATAAGAGATGGAACCCAGTCTTATTCATGTCTGTATCTCCAGCACAGTTGCAATGCCTATTGTGTAGCACACAGTAGGGACTTGGTGAAGAGTGAACTATTAAAGAATCAGAAAAACGACCCTGAGCCAAATTTATTCCTGTGGCAGATTGCAAAATATGGCCACTGCTCCTTCCATTTGGGCATGCAGACCCCATTGCAATGTCACTTAGCTAATCTCCCCATCAAAAAGTAAGGTCTATTTCTGTACCCTTAGACTCTTGGCTGGCTTGTGACCTTCCTTGACCAATGCAATGCAGTGTAAGTGACATATTGGAGCTTCTGGGTCTATGCTATCTGAGGTCTTGCAGCTTCTGCCTTACGCCCTTGACATATCACCTGGAGACTTGTATGTACCAAAGCTGGTCTAGCCCACTGGAGAATGAGCTACCATGTGGAGGAGAACTGAGGCAGTCCAGCCAACAGCCCTTCCCAACCACCAGACAGGGGAGTAACCATCAGCTCAGCCAGCCCTTTAGCTGGACATGGCTGTTTGAGTGAGCCTAGGCAAGGACAGCAGAGAGACCACCCAACCCACCCACATTGTGAAAAATAATAAATTGTTGTAAGCCACTAAGTTTTGGGGGTGAGTTTTTATTAGCAAAACTAGCTGACAATTGTCTTGAATCTGAAAAACAGAATGATGCAGATAAGTTGATGAAATTGGCCATCTGAGCTCATAGAAATAGTGGAAAGACAACATCACTGACTTTCTGATGGGTTCTCTCCCACCAGCTGATGCTCAGAACTCTGTCAGAAGCCCAAATGAACCAGAAATATATGGATTGGAGTGACATGTCTCTGAGAATGACTGTGGGTAGCAGGTGAGACGTGCTAAGCAGGACAGTAATGATGCTTACTGCTCATGGTCATTGGCAGAGCACAGCAGAGTGGTCCATGATTAACTCAGCACTCTGTAGTCTACGTGGATCTTAACTGCAGAGTTTCCCAGCAACCAGGTGGTTCAGTGGGGCATCCACCAGTTAGACAAGTACATGCCCCCAGTTTGGAGTATTCTTATCCCAGAGTTGAAGACTGTGGATGCTACACATGGCCAGGTAAATAGAATTTCAGGCTGACTTCTTTAAGTAAGTGCCAGAAGAGGAAGATCTGAATCTTAGCTCTTCTCCACCAGCTCCTCATGGAGAATGCCCTGCCTTAGCTGGGTTTAGGCAGGTCCCAAGGGAGACCTCTGGTTCTCTGCTTTCAGAAGCAATTCATGTCTTCAAAGCTCATAAATGAACTGATTAGATTCAGTACCTGAAAGTCATGAGGCAGTTCATTTCCATTCAGCAAGGACTTAAGAAGTGTCTGCTATACACCAGGCATGGTGTTCATCTCTGCAGGTCAAAGGAGAAGCCCTTGAATTTGAGCCTTATTAGAGGAGAGTTCATTTGTTCTGCTTAGTTAGTTCCATTTTATTAAGAATGTAGAGAAATATATGTATGTTTAAAAATGTATCTAAGCATATATGCATTGACCTAGAAAGTCCTTTCTTATTTTGGCCATTTCTAGAATAATTTTAGATTTTGGGTGCACCTGACTTGAGTCTAAAGCTTGGGATGAGTCCAGCATGATGAGCTAAATAAACAAGTTAAAGTTAGAGGTCACAGGAAATTACATGGACTTGGGACTCAAGTGTGAGGGAAAGCCAGGCCCCAAACCACCCTGGTTGAGGCTGGTGAGGGGTACAGGGTGCTTTTAGAGAGCAAAAGTGCTGACCTGACTCTTCGTATTTCTCTAGAAATGGTTACTTTAAAAGGAGTAGACATTTTTGTTTCCTTGTGCTGTTTGGATCTGATTATGAGCTGAAGTCTCTAGAGTAACCCTTCTCCTGAGCAGCCCCTCCCATATTTCATCAGAGAGGGCATGCTCCCAGCTCTATACCTACTATCTGATACAAGAACACTAGGCACATTGGATTAGGGCCCAGAGTTCATCAGGGAGCTAGTGTCCATACCTGAAGAATGAAGTAGGGGCCTATGCCTTGCGTTTTGTCCTCTAGACTTGTGAAGGAATTCTTCAGACTGGGAAAGAGTCTTAACTTCAGAAAACCTTGCTAGGAACAGGGACTTGAATCCTCTCCTGCTGTGGGGCTGTCTGGTTACACTGTGACAGTGGCCTTACTGGACAGGGTAGCTCGGGTGCTGGTCTTAGTGTCCTCTTTCCCTGCCCATGACCAGAGTTCCCTGTCCCAGCTGGAAGCCTGCAGTGAGATAGTAATAGGGTGACCCCACTGCTCTTGGCTGTTTCTTTGTGTTGGTAGCGCAATGGGGCTGGTCACCACTGTGCCTGGAGTCCCATCTTCAAGGCCCTGCTTCCTTTGTAGTATGGCTGACTCAAGCTGGACTTGTTGTTTGTCCAGATTTCTCCTTGTATCACTTTTCTGGGGCTGCTGTAACACTAATTTGATGGCTTAAAACAACAGAAAGGTATGCTCTCACAGGTCTGGAAGCTAGAAGTTCAAAACCAAGGTGTTGAGAAGGCCATGAACCCTTTGAAACCTGAGTGTGTATGAGGTGTGTGTGTGTCCAGTCTTGCTTCTTCCAGCTTCTGGTGTTGCCTACAACCCTTGCTGTCCTTGGCCTGTAGACGCATTGCTCCAATGTCTGCCTCTGTATCACAGGCCTTCTCTTTGTGTGGCTCACCGATTACATTGGATTAGGGGGTACAGCCTATTCCAGTATGACCTTATCATGACTAGTTACATCTGTAATGACTCTATTTCCAAATAATGTCACATTCACAAGTACCAGACTTTAATATTAGTATCTTTAGGTCTTTTTTTTTTTGCTTAATCAGATGGCCCAATCCCCTGTCTGACTATAGAAGGCCTGATAGCTCACATTCTGAGGTCCTAGCAAGTGAAGAAGCTGAAGATGTAAATGTTTACTCCTTTTTCCTGTCTTCAGTGTGGTCCCCTGCACACATGTTCTGCTTTGATCACTCTGGAGGTCTTATGCTAGGATGGGGTGGGGGTCATTCCCTAGCCTGCCAGTATAGGAAATGGGGATCCAGGAATCTGACCTCTTCTAAAGGAGACTTAATCAATCTGCCTGTTTTTATTGGTATTTGATTCACAGCTTTCAAAGGTCCCTGGTGCCGGCAATTACTGTGACTCTGGGAGGTTCTGTCCTGTAATGTCACTCCTTCGTCCTCCCTGTTACTGGCTGAAGTTCAACTTTCCCACGTCTTTTGACTCAATTGCCAATCACCCATCTACTCTCAGCTCCCAAAATTGTATTACTGCTCTCAACTCTCTTTTCCTCTCCATCCTTATGGGTTTATACCTTTAAAAGAAATCTTGAACTACTTTTTTGGTGGGTATTTAGAGTATGATACAGTCTGACATCCTTATAGGGACAAGCCACAAGCTTACCTCTTCTTTGGTAGCTTTCCTAATCTCTGCCCAACCACCTAGCAAAATTGATCACTCTTCCTTTTGTTTGGGTCACCCCGGAATTGAATCATCTTGTCCAGGCTGTATCTCCAACAGGACAAAATGTTCTTTAAAAGCAATAGCTGGGTCTTAGTTTATCTCTTAACCCCTGCCACAGGGCCTAGCATTCAATCGTTCATTCACTTATCGAACATTTATAGAATAGATATAATAGACATATAAATATAAATATTGGGAATACAGAGATAAATAAGACGTGCCTTAGGATGTTGAGAAGCTTACCTCAATACTGCAGGGTGGTGGGTGGAAGTGATATGAAACATAAAATTCAAATAGCCTCATATGTGTGTGGCTATAGATGCATATATTTATAAATACATAGTAAAATATATATAGCACTCAATAAAATTTGTGTAACAAATGTATTGCCATTTCCAAAAGCAATAAGTAGCTAATGTGTGTAATTTAGCTCCATTATCACATTGGCCAGCCTATTAAATGTGAGGGAATTTTGAGTGTGTGTGTATGTGAGAAATACATAGGCATTTGCTCATTACTTTGTTGGCCATACCTCACAGGCAGACAGAAACACTGGTAATGTAAATTTGTCTAGCCAAGGTTACATTATATATCTCTATTTATTAACTTGGATGCAACATGTAGGAACCATGTATGAATCAATCTTTTCCCCCAGAATGCCTGGCAAACAGTTTTCTCAGAGTAAACAGTACATGGCAAGAACTTAATAAATATTGAATAAATGGATGGGTGGATGAGTGGATGGATGGGTCGATGGGTGGGAAGGAGGATGAATGGATGGACAGATGATGAGTGGATGGATGACGGAGGAATGGGTAGGTGAATGAGTGCATGGATGGATGGGTGAATGATGGATGAATGGCTGGCTGGCCTTCAAATTTGAACAAATGATCTCAAAGTATGGGCAGCTTTATGAAAATCAAATGACACGATGTGCTAGAAAACACTTAGTAAACCATACAATTAAATGTATGAATTAAGGTATTATTATTGGACTTAAATTCTTTATACTGTACCTCTTCTCAAAAACATTATTAAGTGCCTTTAAAATCTTTGTACCAATTTAAATTTTGATTGTTATAGATACGGCATGCCAAAGTAGAGAGATCACCTAATGATACTTGTACACAATTCATCCTTTTCTATTTCTCCTAGACCTCAAGGACATGAAATGGGGACACGAACAAATGCTCCACTTACTCCCTTTCATCCTAAAGTGCTAAAGTTTAATCAGAAAGAAAGGGCTTCTAAAGAGTCAGAATTTTATTTACTAACCATTTCTGTTTTATTCTTTATTTTATTCTGTGTCTGAAAATTCATCTTCTTTTTTAAAAAATGAAATATGAAATTCTAGGAATTCTAGGTAATTTTGAGTGTTTAAACTATAGGTTTAAATTAACCATTATTTAGTTCCTGGTGAAAGAAAAGGGGCTAAGAGCCCTATTATTTTTCATGCCCTTTAGATACAGAACAGTGGTTTTTAATTGTTCTCAATTGGAGTGGGGTGTCGGCCCCCAGAGGAAATGTGACAATATTCAGATAAATTTTTATGGTCACTACTGGGGTGGGGCGGGATGCCATTACTGTCATCTGGAGGGCAAAGGCCAGCATTTTCCAGCACACAGGACAGCTGCCCCCCTACCCCCAAGCAAGGAGTTACCTGGTTCAAAATATCAATGCTGCCAAAGTTGAGAAATGCTGGTCTGGATGAAATAGAAACAATGAAGGACTTAAAGGATCGTGAATCAAAGAAAAGAAAGGAAAAAATTGATGAGATGGTTACACATAGAGCACCTCACTTTTAAGCTTACCTGAACACTTACCCACCCATCGTTCCCTGTGAGTAACCCTCAAATGAATGAAAAAAATTGGTTAAGGAGGATTTGCTTGTTTCTTTTATTAATAACATTTATAATAATGCATGTATTAATAACTGATTTATCTACTAAATCATGTAAACAACTAAGGCAAAGCAGACATGCCCTCTGACCGGCATAAAATATTGTCCATAAAAGGCTAATGTGGGAAAGTGAAAAGCAAGAACCACATTTCTAATAATCTGTTCTAAACAGGAGAAAAGCCAGAGTGCTTTGCTTTGGATTTCACAACATCTTGAAGTCTAGAATTTGTCCCAGAAAGCTTCTTTTCTAGATGAAGTCTGCCTTAACTTCTAAGAGAGGAACCTCCCTTCAGAATCACCACTGTGCTTTGTCTTAGACTTTCAGGGAAATCTTGGGTCTTAAACAAGGAGGGAAAAAATTACCAAATTTTACCAAAAATCTAAAGTAGTGAATAAAATGATGAGAAGTGGAAGAAGGGCCTCAAAGGAGCCTTGGGGTAGAAAAAAGAAAAGGGGTATTGCTTTAATTGGCTTTTTAATGATTCCCTATTTCTCTCTTCTGCATTTTTTTTTCCAGGGGAAAAAACCTTACAACAGAAAGGTTAATCTAACTATACATTTTAAGCTTTTAAAGGCTCCATTACAGGACTTATTATGCTAAAAGAAACATACCTGGTGTATTGCAGCTTCTAAATGTATCAGCAATGCATGTAATGATTCACTTAAAACACCATGGTCAGAATTCTTTCACATTATTTCTATGTAAATTGGATGCTTCACAATTACTATAATATGTGTGAAATTCCACTTATTATTTCTTTTAACATAGAAACTTTTATCACTTAACTCACTGGACAGAATATTTGAGCCATTTGCAATCATTAGAGCATTTCTGTTTGGTCAAACCCTTACGGGATTATACTTTGGAAAAGACAGTGAATTATATTCATTGCAAGAAAACAGCAATTTTAAATATATAAGGGGCACCAGGAAACTTTCATTTTAGTGCAAATTCAATATTAGATCTTAGTTCTTTGTACAGCAGGGTAAGCTTTTATCTTTAAGCAATTTATAAGACCCAGCATGTAATAGAAGTGAGGCATATAGCACAGATCAACCTGATAGATAAATAGAGACTTTGGGACAGAGGGCAGACATGACCTAGGTGGGATTCAAGGCAACCACTTTTTACTTTGAGAGTTGTTCCTTGTGATCCTGGTGGAGGTCCTACAGTGTTTACTGCTGTCTTCCCAGTTCCAGCATGGACCAAGTATCCCAATTCCTTCTGTCTCAGCTGTCCTTACCCCAACCCCTTCCAACAGAGGCTGGCCTGGGAGATGCCAGCCAGGCAACAGACCCTCCCTGAAAAGTAAACAGTCCACTGAACCGGTGGACCTGCTGCTGGGAGTGGTCCCTCCCTTTGAAGAACATAGACTTTTTTCAAACAGACTTGGGGAAGAAACACAAAAACAGAAAAAGAGGGGGTATTATAAGTTAGTGAGCTGATTTCTTTGGGGGTTGGGACTCTGTTTATGAACCAGGCACTTTAGACAAATGCTTCAGTTTGGCTATTTGGAAGAACCTTTTCTGCCTTAGTCATTTGAGATGCTTCCTAAAGAGGAAAAATAGCAACTAAGTGGAGATTTGCATATATGTACCTGGAATTTTTTAGACAAAGTGTATGTATATTTGCTTTTAATAAACAATCAAGACAATTAAATTCAGACATCTAAAAATATCTAGTTATGTGAACATGTACACTGTTGGGTAAGATTTATTTTATGTCTTTAATTATGCCATTTTTAAATGAGGCAATTCGTAAGTGACATGATGTATTTACTTCTCAAATTTTATTCTCCAAACTTTAACAAAAACAAATTGAGAACTTTCAGTGGAAGCTCTTATATATGGAATAAAAATTAAGTGATTTTTATTTGGACTTTAATTATAATTTTTTAACAATAGCCCTTAAAAAGAAGATATTTACATTTCCCCAGAAGATTGGAAACAAAATAGTTGTTTTTCTATTAATGGAATGTTTTGATAGTAATCTTTTTAGGTATACATAGAAAATGTGAAATATATCATATAATATATACACTTATAGTTATTAGTAAGTGCATATGTGTGTGTTTCTGTACGTGTGTGTGTGTGTGTATGTGTGTGTATGAGAGAGAGGGAGAGAGAGAGAGAGAGAGAGAGAGAGGGAGAGAGAGGGAGAGAGAGGGAGAGAGAGTAACCTAGAAAACAATGGTTAGTAACATTGCACTTTGTTTTCAACTGGAAGTTAACTTGCATAGACTTAATACTGGAATATTAACACTAAAATATTAATAATTGAACATATAAAGAGCTTAATCATCAACTTTACCCTATAGGTAGATTTTGTTTTTTAAATAAATAATAGAGACTGAAATTCAAGTTCATTCCACATTTAAGTAAAGAACAGTAAAGAAATGCAGGCAGGTGTAACTGTGTGCACAAGAAAACCACCGGCAAACCAAAGGTTTGCCCAAGCCAGAATGAACTGCAGCCACATGTACGAGGCACACGGACAATTTAGGTAAATGGAATTGCTGGTCTTGTAGCCTCACTGCTGGAGGACACACGTGCACATATACGCAGAAGTACACACAAACACAGGCACACAGGCACACATATACGGGTGCGTATACATACAGATAATTCAGGCATGTCTCACAAATGACTGGAAGACAGAGTAGCTACAAGCCTGAATAAAGGACACTTGATCTATAGTAGATTAAATAAAATGTTTAAATATTGCATATCCATTCTCACTTTGCTCTTTGATAGAAATAAATGCTTTCAAGATACTTAGACTATATGTATAGACTTCTAGATAGATGTAGATACCTTAAGAGAATTAGAGAAAGAAAACTGGCAGATGAACATTATCCCCTTTGGGTTAAATGATTAGAACAGACTATTTTATAAATTTTAAAGTGATAATGTATTCATAGCTAAAGCAGAGGAAAACCCAGTACGTTTTTTATTTCTTTTTTTAAGCCTGCATATTTTCAAAGACCTCCTATAGTTAATATTATAAGATAGTTAGTTGCTACAAATAATCGAGGGTGATTATAGGAAAACTGTCAGTGTCTGCTCAAGGTCTGAAAAGGCTGCAGCAAATAGCTTTTCTCTTTGCCATGGAGACTGGGGTCTGTTTTTACGGTTACTCTGGAAACCGGAGCCTTGCTGTTGTTAGTCCTTTTCAGTTACTTTAGCTATTAAACCCTCTGGTTGAGACAAAAGGAAGGAGGTATGCAGACACTTCCTCGGGAAGAAAACCTTTGGGTCCAAGAGGAGCAGAACTCAGGCTGGGGAGTGAAGCCATGGCTATTCAGCTCGGTACATTTTTATCAAGGAGGTGGCATGCTGCACCCCTTGCTACATGGAAGCCACCTTCGAATGTTAGAATTTGTAATCAGATTACTGCAGCATGCTGCCTCTCCCTGCCCTCGTTCCTTAAAAGATAGAGCCTGCACCCACCTTTAGGTTTGGAAGACCTTGCCTCCAACACCCCAAGTTCCTTTTGGGTACACAGACACAACACCAGCACATTTTTTATAAAATCACGGAGTGGGGATAGTGAACTTGAGAGTGCAACAGTTCAGGATCTGGGGACACAATGACATTGTTTTACAATGCAAATTCACATTTAGAGACTGTGCATTTTGTTTTATTTTGAGAAACTAGAGCCAAAAAATCATTAATATTTTCTCTATTCTCTTAATAGATCAAATAATAACCTAAGAAGATAGAGAACTCTGTGTTGTCAAATATTTTACTGAGCAAGGAAGAAGCAGTTTGTAATATGGAGTTATAAAGAGAATCCTGGATTATTTGCAAACTAGGAGAGTCCCCCGCCTCCCCATTTTTTTGCTTTTTCCTCTAACCCAGAATGCTTTTTAACCATCATTGACAGTTTATTATTGCCAGCATTTATGTTCATCTCACTTATATGGTTAAAGTGACACACACACACACACACACACACACACACACATATGTGTGTATATATATATATATATATATATATATATATATATATATATGTGTATGCCATCAATAATTTACTAAATCATAAAATTAGCTTTGCCTTTGGAAAAACACAAGTAAAAGGGGATTAATAAAAACCCACTCCCACCAATTTACATTGTCATTTATCTTTTGAATAATATCATTCATTCATTCATTCAGTTCTTCCAAAGGTATTTACTTAGTGCCTACTATGTGCTAGGTCCTATTTCTGGTGCCAGAAAGAGTTTCATAAGCAAAGACACGAACATCTTTTGGGATTGCCCTTTCAGATGCTGTCTGGTAATTGAGCTGCCTTCACAATGCATCCAGAAGGGAGAGGCAGAGAGAAGGGAGGGCGTTCACCCCTTGATTAACACACCACTCATAATAATGTGGTGGAAATTATTTTGATGCAGGAAGAATTGGGCTAGTTATATATTCCTTTTCCCTTGCCGTTCTTGCTAACCAATCAGAATTGGAAAATTCCATAAACTGTGAGAGCTGCTTTTTTTCTTTCAGCCATTCATTAAGTTGTAGTATTTATAAAGCTCTTTGTTTTTTTGTGATGTCTATCCTGTATTTAGTATAAAGATCAGTTGGTAAAATGTAACTTTGGGATCATGGCTTATGCTTTACACTTCACCTTGATATTCTGCCAGACACCAGTCTTCTAGATATTCCCTTTTGTTTTGGGCTTCTTATTAAAATCATAATTATAATTATAATTGGTTGACTATTAGTAAATTAGTATTTTCTGTAACTTTGTCAAAGTGCATTGTTTCCCTAAGCAGATTTGGTGGCTGCTTCAGAGATGCATATAAATTCTTAATTTGAATTTTTTATTATTGTTTGAAAATGGTTATGCAATATGTATGTCCTTTGTGTAATGTCAGACATAACTCTAGGGGTTTATATATTAAAGGCTGCTGTCTTTTATAAATTGCTATTTAAAAGTGAATTATTGTTCCTTTGAAACTAGAGTTTTCCAAACAGTAGCTTGTCTATCATATATCAGCCTGAATGCCAGATTCATACTACAATTTTCCATCAAAATCAGCTTTCCTTTAAGAGTAATTGCATGGATTTTTGTATGCTCAGGAATGCCTATGACTGTGGTGGTTATTCTTGTATGCCAAGTCCTATTAAAATCTCACTTACTCTGTAGTTCTTTTCTTGGTTGCCCCAGCTAAAAGTGAGCTTTTCCTACCTGATTCATAACAGTTATTGACTGTAAAGCTAATTTGACAGTTAAGATTATTGAGTCCTATATTTACAATGGCAGTACTGTGATATTCTTTACATTTCATTTTCTATTAGTTTATGTCTCATCTCTCTAAGTAGACCATTAACTCTATGAGGACAAGGATCATATTTTAAACATCTATGGATTTTCTTCCACTCCTAGCTCTGTTCTCCATTCCCAGTGTGGGATGTACGGTCCTCTTCAAAATACACTAGACTCTCAGCTAATCGGCACCCATGGGGATTGGTAGGTGCCAGATAAATGTAAGTAGACTCTCCATTAACTCAAGAAACTGGCAAAATCTCAAAAAAATAATTGCCAGTTGCTTGAGAATGCTGGTACCTTGAGTTCTGGTTAATGGGGAGTCTAGTGTATTTCCTTTGATTTAAGTTGAATCATCAATACCAGTTGACATGCCTGTCCGAATTGAAACCATTTCTGATTTTAGAGGACAAAAGTTGGGAATTATGCCTAAGCATTCCCTTGCTTTGGACACACCAAAGCAAGTCACATGGACTTCCATTTTGTTGCCTGTGAAACTGAGATGATGCTTCTGTTCTGTCTAGTCAGAGCATCATAGGTGACTAATGAAGTGATTGGTAGGTAAGCAGACAGGCTAGTGCCATTATGTGCTTAAGGAGAGACTCAGAAATACAGTGACCCTAAGCCCTTGTGATACAGAGGGGTTAGCCATGTGTGTGCCCTGGAGTGTGGGACCAATCTAAGGTGTGAGCCTTTTCCTTTGGAAAATATTGCCTGCTTGTCATTCCTTTTTTCTACTCCCATTGCCCTGGTGGGGGTTGACGCTATTATTGATGTTGGGTAGATACCTTGTATCAAGGAGTTGTGCATAACTCTGGAAACCTAACACCTTGCACAAAGGTGCTAATTTGTAATGGGCGAAGAAATAGTAGATTTTGAAGATATTTCATTTTAGTTGCATATTAAACAATATTATGCTCTCTAGGACAATAAAGCTTTTCAGAAAAATAGTTGATGGAGATTTTTATACTCGTTATATTTTTAATAGGATCCTGTATTTCCTCCTGGCTTTACAACTTGTGCAAAATATATAAAAATATACAGAAGTGAATGAACAAATGTGAAAGCCACAGATGTGCAGGATTAATCTGTATATTTTTATGCAAAGGATATTTTATGCCAGGACAGACAATAAATACATCCTTTCCCTCCTCTCCAGTTTATTATTTGAATAGCTTCAGTACCAGAAATCATGTGCATTAATAGGCTGGTGAATCTAGTGGTTTATTTATTTGTCTGTTTGAGCCATACACAGTTGTTTGGGGAGGCTTTATGGAGAGATTGCTTTTGACAATTTTGTAAATACTTTGTCTATTAAGTTTTGTTTATTTGTGAAAAAGCACACAGTTTTCCAACAACCTCTTTTAGGTCAGAAAATACTGGAAAGCATTGATGAGAGTGTCAAGCTAAAATTCGAAAGTAAACCCCCAAATGAAACATTATCCCAGGCACCTGAGCTGTGTGGAATGCTGGGACTGAATATCTTATGAGTAAGTGATGTGAATACTTCCAGAGAATTGCTATTGGTATAGAAAAATTTAGACTTTGGTCCTAAAATATTTTCCATGTCTCTTTGACCTTTCCCATCACTGAATGCTTCTGGACTTCTTTCTCCTAAGTTTTTACAGTACAGGCATGCCATCAGTCACCATTCATGTGCATGTGCACACAGACAAAAATACACACACACACACACACACACACACACACACACACACGGAAAAAAAGGAACATTCAGGCAACTTGCACTGAGCATGAGCCTGCTGATCAGCTTAAGGTGAATATTCTGAGATTGCATTTGTGGTCCTGGAGGTTTTACAGTAGGGGCTGTGCCTGCGCAGCAACACATGAACCCACCTACCAGTGTGAGAACAGAGATGGGAGTGTGTGCAGGAAAACACTCCTGCTTTACGAGTCCATAGTCCATGTGCTTGCACTCAGAAAGACTGAGCAGGTCTGAGATTCCTCACCACGATTACAAAAATAAAAATGAAGAGGCTAGGTGTGGTCTAAACAAAGCATGGGTGGTGGAGATATTTCAATGATAGCTATTTTATGTAGTGGGCAGCCACAGCTCTCCACACGATGCTTTAAAAAGGACAAAGAGTTTCCTTGTGTTTACACTTTTTATTACTATATAGGATTAGGTCTGTTGCACACACAGAAGAGGAAGTCATTTTATTTTACACAAATCAGCTACTTAAAGTAAATTGAGATATATAGAATTTACCAATGAAATGAGTGATTTGATGTGAATAAAAGAGGTGGTGTGTTGTAAATCGACACTGACAGCCAAATAGGGAAAATTGACAGAGCACTGTAATCACTCCCAACATCCACTGAAGTTATTGATCCAGAACCTCTATAATCCCCTTCACATTACACAAGCAATTTCATATAATACCTGTAATAATGGTGCATTCAAACTCAAGTAGCCATCTGAAGCATTGCATCTAATGGCGAGGCAGGCCTCTGCTGAGTAAGTGCAACAACTGGAGCACAGAAAGCACCCATGACTCCTGCCTTTCATAGTAATAGCCTCTGATAAGAGCTAGTTTAGAAGATAAACAGTTTCTAATGCCAAAGAAAATGAGCTATTAATTGCTGGCTTGCTAAATATGTTGTAAAAGATGGAGCGGCGGGCACAACATGGAGAGAATGTAACTGGATTTGGGGGTTGATAAACTTCTTAGGTTATCCATACGCCCGCTATCTGATGTTAATTACAACTGAGGGAAGACAGCTGACAGGTATTTAGCTGCTGGGTCATTACATCCTTCCCAGGTGTTTTCCCATGAAATGTTTCTCCAGTTTTACAAGCTCCTTCTCACACTGATGGATTATTCTGCAGCCTTATCAAAGCTTTGCCAGCTCCTCATTAATATATAGAGCAACCCGCACTGTTCTATATATCATTGTCTTCCTCTTGGGGAGGGCTAATCTGTCAGCCATTATCAGCCAGTCAGCAGAAGGTAGGCAATCAGACCTGACGGCAAAGAATCATGGGAGATCAGGGAAGGTTAAATGAGGCTGACAGTTGTGATAATGATGATTATACTATAAATTAAGATATGATGATAAAGGAGAATAAAAGACACAATCTGAAGCAATATTTGGTTTAACATGTCTCTCTTTTTCGTTGCTGTTAAATGCCCATAACATTTATCACACTGAACAAGAATGGACGTTTAACTACCATGATAAAATGGGACAGCATCAGATTGAAAACCCAACAAGTTGTGATTACAGTGTCAGGCACTTTTCCACTGGTTGAGAAAAAAAAAGGGAGATAGAGCATATGTTATAATCATTCATGCATTATTCTGTAGAATGAAAAGAAAATAGATCTATTTTAGAAATGTCTTGCAGCCTTCCCGATGAAAAACCAAAGGAAACAGTTAATATATTCTTTGCTCCCCAGATCATTTTTATCAATGAAACAATAGGAAGTTAAGTGAGAGTCCTCCCATCAGGCCTTCTTCCCCAAATGTATGTTTATTAGGAGCTGATTCAGAGACTGCAAAAGGGAGTTCTGGGAATGTCTCACTCCCTGTTGAATTTTTAAATAAAAGCAGCTAAAATCAACCAAAGAGTTCCCATGTGTGACTTTTCACAGGAGGCATGTACAGGCTACAATAACACAAAAGTGAGTCACAATTTCCTTTGCTTTCAGAAATTAAGAAGTAGAACAGCTGATGTAGCTGAATGGGTTATTAATTTACTTTTACTAATATATTTCTTTGGGTACAGAGGCTGTCATATTTGGAACCTAAAACAAAATTTGACAGCTCCATGGAAAAAAATGAAAAAAAAAAGTGTCCCATTTCACTCACATGTGGAACCTCGTAGTTTCTAACCTTTAAGCTTCTGATACACATGAACAACTGCCACTGTCACCCCAATAATCATGTTTTGTACCACTATACAGTACAAATGCATTGTATATCTGTACATTTAGGTGGCTTGGCAGATAGTATAAATGAAAAATTCCACAGTTAAATTTGCATCCATAGAATTGTTTTCTGATCTTGTTTACTAGTAAAATCAGGAGTGAGGGAAAAAAAGAAAGCCCTGAATTCTCATTCACTTCCCTTGACTGTTTTGGCTGGGATGAAAAAAATTATAGTTGAAAACATCTCATTTTGCCCTTTTCTTATGTGTAAACTTCAGAAGCTGGGAAATTGGGAGAATATAGTTTAATGAATGCTTCAGCTGTATCTGGGATTCATGGTGAACAAGGCTCTCAGGCTGGGATTTTTGTTTGTTTGTTTTTGCAAAATGTATTTGTCAATTTAAACCTGGGTTTCTCATACTCAGTATTATTGACATTTGCAGCAAATAAATCTTTGCTGGGGGTGAGGGCTATCCTGTGCATTTTAGCATGTTTAGCAGCATTGTAGGATGTTGGCCTCTACCGTCTGCTAGGAGCACCCTCAACCCTCACCGTGACAACCCAATCATCTGCTGACATAGCCAAATGTCCTCACAGGGTGGGGGGTGGGGGCAGAACGGCCTCCTGTTGAGAGCCATTGACTTACAACAATACAGTTAGCATACAGAGACACTGACTTACTAGCTAGAGCTCTGTGAAGTCTGCCCAGTAATTTCTGTGGTTTCCCTTCCTTCGTGGGTGATGCCGTGGAAATACATCAGAGGAATTTTTGTAGTATGTAAACAAAACTTTGGAACAGTCACTTCCGTATATGGTTACAACCTGACCTATGGCCAAAGAACTTTAAAACTGCATATTTATTAAATGATTACTAGCATTTATCAGGACAATGAAAACTGTATGTATTCCTTTACCTAGATATGAAAGGAAATCACAAGCCTGAATCTATAAATCTATTGGTTCATTCTGGAAATGTAAGTACCATGCTCTGGCCTTAGAGTTTGCCATCATAAGGGACCAAATAATCAGTGCTGGGGTCTCCAGGAGTGGTCATGGACATGGGAAGGCATTTGAAACAAAGTGCATGTATGGGCTGTCTGGAAAGTATCCAGCTGCAAACCGTTCTCGTTTCACGTTGACAACGGCTGGATTTTTTCCGGACAGCCCTCATATACATTGATTGTAATATACAGGCCATGTCCTCACAGAGTGTGTATATTAAATTTTCATCATGTAGTTACACATCTTATACATAAACATTCATGGTCAAATATCATTTGGCCCTTTTGCTTGGAAACCTATTACTGCTCCAGAATCGAATCCCCACTGTGTTTCTCAAGGTGGAGTGTTGAGGCCACTTACACGTCATGCACTCAGGCTTCACAGGTTCTCTATTAAACAAGCAAAGCAGCCAAGTTTCATGCTCCACCACTTTCTGCGAGATCAGTCCAATGATCTTCCAGAGTCCCATTCTGTTTCAATGACATGTTTCTTCAAAGACGCCGAGTGTCTCTACTGGAGCTGGAGGAGAGAGAATCTGAAAAGTGGGTTCTGCTCTCCCGTGGGTCATTTCGGTTGGTGTGGGAGCATGGCTCTCAGCCTGGGGGCATCCCTCCCCATGGGATCTGAATGATGAAAGCCAAAGCAGCCTTCTCATTTCTAGTAAATGGAGTTGTACATGGAGCTTCCTGTGCCTTAACTACCCAAGGGGCATATGGAATGTGCCCTCTCTCTTGCCTGATGTGCCCTGGGGGCTCAGTGAGCCCTGGAAATCCACTTACGGTGTCTCACTGTCTATGTGCAGTTTATCATCTTGCAGTCAGTTCTAATTTTGGCACATGAGCTACAGACAGGAAAATATCTTGTTCCTTAGTCCATTCTATTAATTTTGTTTTGTTGGCTTGAGCCTCATGCTGTATTAGCCCCTGGATAATCACAGCTGCACAGGTAGCTCTAGGAGAGCGAATGGGAGGCCTTCTTCAAGGGCCATGCTCCTGCAGAAATGATTTGTACCCTCGGGCTGATTGTCACTGACAGAAAATGAGAACCAGGAACATTGAATGCAAAGTAATGTGTTCTGTACAATTATTGGATTAATAATTTTATTCCATTACTGTGTGGGGAGAGAGGACATCACCTTAAAGATCTGCAATTCTAGTATATTTCTAAGCGTCCTGTTAAGAGAGTGAGCAAAGGTCAGGAAACTTAATTATGCTATAACTAGATAGAAATTGCCAAGTGATAAAAAGAAACATCCAGACAGATTCAGCAGGAAATTACAGCTTTAATAATATAGCATAATGCCTACTTCTATACAATTATTGGAGAGACCCTGAATGGTTCAGAATAACAGGCTTGAGTTTCTAGTAACGACAAAAAAATCCCACTGAAAACGACATTTTGCATCTTGCTGTAAATATTATTTTTCAGAAAAAATAAATAGTATCATTACTCAATGATCAAAAATCTTCTACCCATTCCACACCAGATGCTTTGACCACGCTGACATTTGGAAATGATGACAGGGTTGGATGAGGAGGGGAGTATTTAGTTTCTGGTGTTATACTTTAAAAAATTGTGTCTACTTTAGTCAGTCTTTCAAAAAGAAGAAGAAATGTGTGTGGAGGTTTATTCGGTTGCATGCGAGCTCTGAGGACTGTCGGCAGGTGTGTGATCACATTTTGTTTCCCTGGGAGCTCATGTTGGAGCTGACGTGGAAGAATGGAACACCCTTTAACATAAGCCTCGGAGGAGGGATTACAGATGAGAGTTAAGATTAATAAACAGGGATGGCGGGCATCTCTTTCACGTCTTCAGAAATGAAGGAGGGAGAACTTTCTACACATCACGCTTAGGGAGGACTGAATGAAGCAGTCAGGTTTTGCAAACGTGACTTGGTGTTTTAAGTATCACAGCCTCGCCCTTCCCAGACACACTGCACATGGCACAATGACCCTCCTCTGTTGTTTGTGTTGGGTCCTTTTTTCCCCCCTTCTGCGGGCGGGAAAAGTCATTTCTCGTGCTCGCCCAGGAGAGCCCAATGTTTCATTTTGTATTCTGAGGACGCAGATTAATCAGCCAGCTCCCTACCCAGAGATGGCCATTCTGCCCAGAAATCTGCATATCTGCATATTACTGTTCTTCCCCGAATTTAATTTCCTACAGGAGCTGATATTAATCACTCTGTTTAAACAGAGGGGATTTGGGGTCTATACAAATATGACATTTTTTCCATAGAACTTGTAGAATATTTTTCTTTCCTTTTTTTTTCAATTTAAAGGGACAATAGCCTTGTTGGCTTAATCCTAAATAGTGGCTGTTATGCATTTTATTTTTATTTAACAATTGATTATTTGGACGGTAACAGTAAACCCAGATTCTACTCCTTAGACTTGAGATAAGTCTTCAATAGATTTGGAAATAGAACAGCCCCTGCCCATGTTTTGACTTGGTTTGTCTGTGAGATGCCCCTCTACCTCTCAGGTGAAAGCAAAAAAGAACAACAAAATCTTCTGAATGGCCCTCACTGCTTTACCCTAGCTCATTATGTGTACAGAAGTTAAATTCTTCAGCTGTCGGCACCTCTGCCAGAATTATTTGGCATATTTTATTCTGGCTGCTACAGCACAATGATGGCCCAGGCAGAAACAGGAGACAGACGAACAACGTGCTCAGAGAAATATGCTGGTGTGCCCTGTGTGTCTGTGCCAGCTGGAAGAAGGAAACATGCATCAGTTACTGACTGGATACACTGCTGTTATTAAAACAGAAGCTGCCATCCAGGTTTTTGTTGAGATGCATACCCTGGCCTCTCTCGGCCACAGAGGCTAATTTGGATTGGCGCTTTTTCTGCAGGGTGTCATGCAATGGCTTTGGGGCTGGTGTGAGCTGGAGGAGCAGGGAAATGTTTGAAAAGCTGAGTTCTAAGGCATGGACACTATGGAGATCCTGGCTGCCACCCCTGTCCCTAACACTGGAATTCCCTCGAACAGATTTCCCCTAAAGAGAAATGTAGGCGGTAGGTTCCACGGGTTGGCCCCCCGTGGAGGTCAAATGGCTACTGTTTTCTTAACTGAACATTTTTGCTGTGGTGATTAGCAATGTGCCATCGGGCCAGGCACCTCTTAAGTTGAGAGGAAATTTCCTGGGAACAAGCATCTTCATTTATTTTCACAAGATTGAATAGTGTGCTTAAAAAGCAGAATCTTACGGCTCTTAGCAAATACCCAGTTGATTTTAAATTTTTTTGCTCAACTAAGAATTTTAGTACATCCCTCACATTCAGTGTTTTCTCCTTAAATCTGTTTCATGCCACTGAATGAAATCAGGAGCTAGTTTTGGAGTAGTCATCATTTGTGAGGTTGACAGTGGAGTGAGATGGTCAGCAGGTACGAAAACCAAAGACCTGTCATGGCGGAGAGATTACTGGTGTTCGTGCCATTCTTTCAGAACATCTAGGCTTGCTGTATTTTCTTTGCCCATTGTAAACCATAAGGGTATCACCCCAGGCAAACAGTGGCTTAGATTGTTTATCTGTCTGTGCTAATAGCATTTTATTTGAAGTCTTAAAAGTCTCAAGTGGCTTAAAAGGGCACTATTACACTACTTCATATTTTATTGCAAAATGACTAGGTCCAGTTTCATTTGCTTTGCTTTGAAGTCTTAATGCTACTTGGCTGTCAGATCCATGCACATCCTTTCCAATTTAAACTTTAAGTAGGATACCCTCGAAACAAGCTCTTGCCGTCTGAGGAATAAAAGGTATGTGATAACTTCTAAAAGTATTGTTTTTGATATTGTAATGTAGTTGTCACCAGTGCAGTACATCTTACTAGTTGGTTTATTGCCAACATGTCTGAAAAAGAGAGTTGTTACTTAAATTACTCTTTTCTAATCAAGGGAGTACACCTGACTGAATAGTTATAAATATTTATTTCCTGTTAAATCATTTAAAAGAAAGAAAATCTTCATTACCCACCCACCCCCATCTTGACATATATACATACACAGTAAAAATTTTGAAAAGTTGCACAATCCTTAGATATTTGATAAATTCATTCTCAGGAAAAATGTTAAAATGTTGATGTGTCTTCAAGTAGAATTTCAATATGTGAAGATATGTAGGCCCTTGAGACAAAACACAATCAAGGAAGGTTAGTAGGGTGACAAGAGGTGGTGTTAATTTTACTACAGTTGACATTAACCCAAAACCAAACCATCGTCAAATTTCAGGGGAGGTTATGCCACCCTGAGTGACTCTCCTGACTTCCACAAAGGTGTTGAACTATCCTGTGAGGTGATTGATAGAAAATGCACATGACAGGAAAGCTGAAATTGTATAGAAAACTTAAAAGGAATTATTTCAGAATGGGTTATAAACAGAAAATTTCATTGGCTGAATCGTAGGTGTGTGTTTATGTATGTGTGTCTGCATGTGCTTATGTGTGTTTGTATGTGCATATGCATATATGTGCGTGTGTGCATGTGTATGTGTGTATCTTTAGGATCAAAATAATATATGCAATATCCTGGGTGACAATTTTTTAGAGAAACTTCCTGAGATCTTCAGTTGGGCTCTTGATAAGAACACCCGCCAAGAAATATCTCTCTGTGTATGTCTAGTAATTGGGATCTTTCTGGAGTGCCTTCCACTGTCCCCCAGGTGACTGGTGCTCCTTGAAGCTGTGTGAGGTGGCACCATAGCCATAACATCAAGGGAAATGGACTCCCAATCTCATTACTTAGGACTCTTTCTTGGTATTCTCAATGGTGCCAACCAGTGGAATTCGACTCTAAGTGAAGTTACAATATTCAGAGCCAAGCCCAATTTCCTGGGACAGCCCAGGATTTGGGGGCTTTTCAGGAGCCTTGATATCCTGCTGACAGAACTGTGGGTGATGCCCACATTCCATTCTGCTGCCCTAACCCACCACTTGTGTAGGGTTCTCATTTGCCTGGCTTGGTAGGAGATGTACATGGGAGATGGTCCCGCCCTCGAGCTGCCCCTGCCCGTGAAAGAACTTGACTCCCACGGAATCATTAGTTACCCAGCTCTTTAGGTACCAAGTTCAGAGGCAGCTTCCAGCCTGGTCAGCACACCACTGTAATGCCACACAGCTGGTTATTACAACTAATAATAGTGCTCTTCCTCTGTGCCAGCCATGATGCTGCGGTTTGGCATGAATTACCTCACTTCATCCCCCAAACACCTTATTTCATGGAAAAAGAAACTGGAGCCCAGGCGATGTAAGCGATTTCCTGAATTTGCCAGAAAATAGCAGAGCATGGATTTAAAGCTAGGCCTATGACATCAAAGCCCTGTGTCTTTCCCATGACCATTTCTCCCTCCATTTTACGTTGTGGAAAATTCAGGCAGATAAAGAAAAGTAAGATCCTAGGGAGAAAACTTGATGGGTGATCTTTACAAATTTCCATGTAACTGACCCTCTTGCAGGGGGAGGCCATTTAAAATTTTCTGCACCTTGGCCTCTCCTTTCGTTGGAGGAAATCAAGATCATCTGTCCCCTACAGTGAGAGCGAATGAGAGCAAACGCTTTGCAAATGCTTCCTTTATCATGTGCAAAGTTGGCACCTAATTCATGCTCACAGTGAAGGGTGTCGTTTCCTGTTAGGACACCTAAGGTGGCACGATTCAGATGGAGACACACAGAGCTGTGTTTTATTTTTATTTCTTTTTTGTGCCATGCAATTCTATTTGTTTTATTCAGAAGTCATGAGAGAGCCCAATCTACAGATATTAGTGTGGAGGAGTTGCATGTCAGAAAAAAGGTAATTGATGGTAAATGTCAAATATTAAATCCTATCTGGTTATTACCCAGCATATTAGCGAAGTAAGTAGCTTAACAATTACAGCTGTGATTGACTAGGTGGGAACCAAAATCCCAAACATCAACTGCCAGAAGGGATAATTATAACACATTAGCACCTGCTTAGACAAGATTGACAACTCCAATCTAACATCTGCTTAATATCACTTTCATACTTTTCCCGTATTTTTTTTTCCCTTTTGAATGGAGTAACATAAGATTTCCTAAAGGATAACAATAACCCAACATCTATGTTATTCATTCACATTATTACGACTGCTTGTTGTCTGTGGTCATGGTTTCCTGCTGACACATTTACAATTGAATGAAGAGCATAGAAATAGGCTACTGAGGACTAGGCCAGCACAGTTGTGGTATATTTCTAGGAGAATATTACTGTCAACCTGACACATTTGAAAGAAATCCCAAAATGTAAAGTTTAGTTTGTTTGTTGAATCTGTAAAATACTCATATATATCCTTTAAAATCAGTTTGGAATCTGAAAGAATGATTTCATAATCCCACAACTAAAGCCCAGGTAATGGCTTTGGTATCCCATGCAGACGATGTACTGCCTTGAGCTTTCGGGGTAAGGAGAATACATGCTGACATAAATTGGCATCACACATTCCTCACCTCATTTCCATGGAAAGTATTTGATAAGCACATTGAGAAAAGCCATCTGTCATTTTCTGGTGTAGTTTTGCTACCTGTATGGAACTAAAGATAAAACATTCTTGTCCATATATTAGAATGGGGATAGAAATTTATTTTTATGACTTCCTACCATCTAAGCAATTGTTCTTTATTGTTTAATAAAAGGTTTTGTTATTTAATAGTCTCACTTTTTTCTTAGGATAGGACCCCAAAGTAGATAATTTCTGCCTGGCAACATCATAATCACATGGTGAGCACTTTAATTTAGTTGGGCACATCAGACAGGTGGTCAGATGTGAGAAGACCATAGAATTAAACCTGCAGGGCATATAGTTTTCTGTGATGTGCATGTATTTATTCATTAATTTTTCAATTATGTATCCATTAATCTCTTTATCCTCTTATCACTCATAGCTTCTTCCATTTTATAAATATTTATTGAGCATCTATTGTGTGCCAGCTTCAATTTTAACTATTTCAAGTGATGGAAGTTGCAGTATCAATAATAAGAAATAAGCCTTCTGTGGTGCTTAGAGCAGGGACCTAGCTGCAGGGTGCATAGTGGGGAAGTAGGGGGATGACTGAGTGGGCAAGTCAGGATGGCATGGGAGAAGGCTAAGTGGACTGTGGCTGCAGCTGCTGACCTTGGACCCTCGAATGTAGCTTCATTCGAATTTCTGGCCCACAGGAAGGCCTCCCTTGGCAGCTGGGCCACAGCCCATCTGTCTCTTACTTAACTGGTATGCAAACCAGCATATCAAAAGTCTACTGGGTGGGAGACTTTAGATAAATGTGTGCTAGCATTTTCTGCCCCCTGCCCCCCAGTCCATACATGTGCCTTGTTTTTGTGTGGGTGAGACTCAGGCCCCTCTTCCCAGATTGGACCTAGCCCACTCTGTTCCCAAGGTACCTTGTTCAGTGAGCAACCTGCAGAACTGCATGACATTCCAGATTTTGGACTTTCCTGACCTAAACTTAACTGATTGGCTCACTATGGTCCAGCTCCTAGGTGGGGTCTTTGGAGTTCAGCCTTGGAAAGGCAGAGGTGCTCTCTGCCTCTGTAAAGTTTATTATATAAGAGGAAAAGCAATCATTAAACAGGTAATATGAACATAGCCAGTGTTTCACAGGACAGGGAGAGGGGATTTGGACCTTGGAAGGTGAGAATCTTAGCTTAATTTGGGCAGTTAGAAACTTCCACCTTGAAAAAAATGATAGTTTGGCTGAATTCTGAACAATATATAAGAATTAGTCAGGAAGAATAGTTATTTCTGTCACAAAATTAGCTTCTAAAACATGGATTAAAAAATAAGAAGGCATTATTCATAAAATAAGTTCTTGAGAATCTGAGGGCATAGTTTTGTTAGCACCAGGACTATCTAAAAGTAGATATGGAATTCTTGATCAGTGCTGAGAAAAAAACAAACAAGAAAGCAGCCTTTTGATAAGCAGATCTCCAAGAATTGTAATGAAACCCCATTGTCCACTTGCACAGGGCTGTCCAGGATCATGCTGGGGTGGGGATCTCTCTTAGAAATTGTACCTTATTTGCAGGGAGAACTCTGAATGGGGAAGGCGGAAGGTGTGCAACACTGGAGGGCAGCTCCTTGACAAGGACAGCTGCCAAGTCAGCAGAGCTCAGATCTCAGGATTTCTTCCCTTCCCAACAGGGTGCCTTCCCTTGGCAGTAGATCTGAGAGAAAACATGAAAGTTTGCCCTCAACCCAACCAGGTCAATGATGCTGAAATGGAGATTATAAATGCGGATGCACCTTTATTCCATGCAGGTGCATGCCTTGCATCATTGAGCAGCTTATCATCTAGGTTTTCAAAAAAATATGATTATTTTTTCCTCTTTCTTCTATTTTCCAGTTCCATCCTTCATGTTTTTATTTCTGCTTCCCCAGTTATGATCTCAAAAAGGAGTCCTGTTTCAAATTGTGTGTGCTTAGCTCAGGCATCATAGAAATCCAAGTGGTTAATGTAAGCAGAAGAACCCACAGCTTGTGAAAACAAAATAAAATCCTCTCTTAAATATGAAAGGGTCTTTAGGCATTAAGGTAGGAAATTAGACTTAGATGACATGAATTGTACAAACTCCACACTGCAGTAGGAATGGCAACCTCTTTAGCAAAGATGCTAAGGCGGCAGCCCCAACCTTTTTGGTACCAGGGACTGGTTTTGTGGAAGGCAATTTTTCCATGGACTTGGGGGCTAGAGGGATGGTTTGAGGATGGTTTGATAAGCATATTACACTTCTCATTCACTTTATTTTGTTTGTTTGTTTGTTTGTTTATGTGGGCAGTTCCCTGGCTGGGAATCAAAGCCAGGCTGCAGTGTTGATAGCGCTGAAGGTTTAGCCACTACACCACCAAGGAACTCTTATCATTCACTTTATTTCTATTATTATTACATTGTAATATATAATGAAATAATTATACAACTCACTACAATGCAGAATCAGTGCTAGCATCTCCGCCTCAGCTCCACCTCAGATCATCAGGCATTAACTTCTCATAAGGAGCATGCAACCTAGATCCCTTGCATGTGCAGTTCACAATAAGCTTCACACTCCTATGAGAATCTAATACCGCCACTGATCTAACAGGACTTGGAGCTCAGGCGATAATGTGAGTAATGGGGAGCAGCTATAAATATAGATGAAGCTTTGCTGGCTCGCCAGCTGCTCACCTCCTGCTGTGCAGCCAGTTCCAAACAAGCCGCAGACTCGTACTGGTGTGTAGCCCAGGGGTTGGGAGCCCCTCCACAAGAAACTTACAGTTTTCTGCATTATGCATATCCATGAAGCTTTGTGAATGTCATGGATTGTGTCCCAGCTCATTCTCCCCTTCATATTTCAAATACTTTTTGAAGGTTGCATTACCATTTTGGGTGTGTAGTTTGCAGGCATGCAGCAAGTTGGTAATCAGCAAAATGGTACCAATGATAATAGGAAAATTGGGATTGCTATCATTAAAAATGTACAGGAGAAGCCAAGAATCTGGATGGGGCAGATATTTTATGACAGTGGATGATGATGAGCAGTGCAAATGAACACTGTCATTTTCCTGTTGCCTGTTCCTGTACACATGGAAATGCTGCTGTTCTAGCCACAATGATTCTCACAGTGGAAGGGAAGAATGCAAAAAAGTCAATGCTGCCTGTTTGTGCTTTCTGTTCTTGCCCATTACCTGCTTAGCAGCCTGTTCTTGTGCTCTGTCAACAATTTCTTCTAAGATAAGTCCTGCTCCCAATCCTTTCTCTGGGAGAACGTATGTAAAAGCCCCTCACACGGGTTTCCCCCTAGGCATAAGGTAAGAGCGGCCTGTGAAGATGTGCTCATGGGCTGTGCAGTTGGGAGGTGTGCATCCTGTTAGAAGCAAACATGGCTTATGAGATTAAACTCTATGGAGATTAGCCTGTCTCTTGAAGTGAAATCCTGATTCACCAACACTATAGTTATGGAAACTTTGGAGAAGGTATGAAAGAATTAGCATAAAACATTCCCCCTTATGTTTAATATTGCATTCATTTTCTGGCTTAAAGGAAAGCCACTGATGAAGTGGAATTGACAGCTGCTAAAAAAAAAATCTTTCACTACTATTATAAAGAAACCATTTGTCAAGTGTCCTGGGGATTACTGATAATCAGACATTTGTACCACATTAAAATTTATATATTGTATTGTACCTTACATATAATATATAGTACACAATATATAACAAAATATAAAGAGAGAATTATAATTTTAGTATATGTTAGTCCTTAAGTGTTAAAATGACAAATAATGGCTAAAAATACATGCTACATATTCTGGCAGTGAACCACTTTTCTCTTTCTTGTTGGGGGTAGGGGTAAGGTGTGGGAAAATATTTAGTTGAAGAAATAGAGCAGACCAATAATGCACTCCTAGCACAGAGTCTATTATGTTCACCACTGAGAGGAATGGACTTGGAGAGATTTTCTGTTTTTGTTTTTTTCTGGTACCTAGGTTATTATAAGGTAGACTTAAATAATTCAGCAAACATCTTCAAAACACATCATACCAGCCTGGATGATAGGGACAGAAAGGTGACTGAGAAATAATGTCTGTTCTCGATATACTTAAATCTGGTGGTGAGTTGTATACAACTAACTACAAAACAAGATAGTCCATATTCAGGGCTGTAGTGGAGAAATAAACAATGTATAAATAGGAATGTGAAAAAGAGAGAGGCATGTGTTTCTTGAGGAAATGATACTGAACTGGACTTGGAAGATGAGCAGCCTCTGGAAGGAAGAAACCCCGTGAGCAGTGCAGGGTGGTGTTAAAGTGTGGGCAGGTCACCCGGAGGCAGTCTCCAGGAGACATGGTGGGGCGGGCCAAGGGACGGGAGGTGTACTGAGATAGGCTTATTGGGACTAGTTTTACTTAGTTGTGGATAATTAGACCCTTGGTCCACGGAAGAACTCTCTTTTGTAGCAAATCAGTTTGTTGCAAAGTGAAGGATGTAATGGAGGAAAGAAGCCCTTCCTGTCAGAAGAAAATGAATCAGACCTTTGTAAAAGTCTTAAAACTGAGAATGACAGCCTTAATTAGGTCAGTAGAGATTTTAGAGAGAGGCCAGGAAAATGGATGGATTGGAGACACATGGGGAAAATGGACAGGCAGGCCTTGCTGCCCCATAGAAGCTGAGAAGCAAAGGTGTTGAAAATGCCTGTAAGGCTCCCACCTGAGTCCTGGGATGATAGCGGTGCCATTAAAATAAAGATGGAGTGACTTGGTGTTGGGTGTTGTCTGGTTCATAATGCCCAATAGGCAGGTAGAACACGCAGAGTGTTATCCAGCTAAGGAGTTGAGCCTCAGATTCTGTGGAGAGATGACAGTTATTTGCACGGGGGTGGTAGTTGAAATGCCATGTTTGTCCTGCAGAAATAGTGATGACAGAAATGACATAGTACAGGATAAGGATAAAACAAACAACACATAAGTAGATTCTTTAAAAAAAAATACCTTTGTTAAATGCAAGTGAAAAATTGGGCTCCATTTGTGTGGACACATAACTTCCCATTTTCTGGTCTTTACTAGAGCTTGGGGTTTGCTTTTGCTCACCTGTCCCACCTCTTGGGACAGTGGACTCAATGCTCAGCCCCCCTGCTTCCCATTGGGCAGTTCAGAGTGAGCCTAGCATCCAGGAAGCAGGGAGGAAGCGGTGCCCTAGTGACCCTGTCTGTGGCCTCCTGAGGGTTCCTCCCTCTGGCTGCCGCAACACCCAGCACCTTTCCCCACATCTCGTCCCCCCTTCCTGAGACAACCACTGGCCAATTCAGAGTTTGCCCTGCTTTCCCCTCCTCCATGGTAGTGTACCCTGAGGAACAGATGTTTTCATCTACTTCGGTTTGCCTGGAGTCTAGGATGATTTTATTATTGCCCACACTAGTCGGAGTGGAAATTTTGAGTGAAGTAGAAAAGAAGGTAGAAAGAACCCTGCTATTCTTTCTGCCTAAATTTGGTGCCACCTATACCATTCTCCTTGTGGGAATGACCCCACTTTTGCACGCATGAAAGCAGACTACACGGTGCTATAACAAACAGGAAAGAGCAGTAGAAGAGAATGAAAGAAAACCTGCCCTCCACTCGCCCTTCCAGTTACACCAGTCTCTGCAACTGCTGATCAGTTTTGCATCATTTCTGCTTTGCTTTTTTCCCCGGAATGTCACATAATACAAGATTATAATGCTGTCTGTAGGCTTTTGAGAATAACTCCTTCAATTTAACAAAATGAATTTAGGATTTACCCATTTGTAGCATGACTCAACAGCAATTTTTTTTCTATTGTTACTGTGTGCATTCATGTAAGCCATTACAAAATTCACATAGTGTGTGTGTGTGTGTGTGTGAGAGAGAGAGAGAGAGAGAGAGAGAGAGAGAGAGAGAGAGAACATTAAATTTTGAATTCACTTCAGTAAATATTTAGAAGTGGGATTGCTAGGTTGTATGGTACATACACGTTTGACTTTATGAGAAACTTCCAAACAGATGTGTAAAAATGGCTGGACACTTTTCTACCAGAGATGAATGTTTCTCTGCATCCTTGCCAGTATTTGGTTTTGTTAGTTTTAAAATTTTTATTCATCTGTTTTTATTTTAAGCATTCCAATTGGCTTGCAGTGATTATTTCTCACTGTGATTTAAATTTTCACTTCTTTAATAGCTAATGACGTTGAGCATCTTTTCATAAGTTGATCTGCTATCAATACAACTTCTTTGGTAAAGTGTCCTATTAGATCGTTTGTTCATTTTCTTATTGGGTTGTTTTTCTTTTATTGTTGAGTTATAAATACCTTTATATACTCTGAAAAGAAGTCCTTTATCAGATGTAGATTTATAAATACTTTCCTAACAGGTGTGTGGCTTGTAATTTTTTTCTCTTAACGGCACTTTTCATAGAAGACAAGTTTTCACTTTGATAAAGTACAATTTGTCCTTTTTTTCTTTTTTTTAATGGGTCATGCTTTTGATATTAGGTCTAGAATAATTATTATCACCAAACCCAGGGCTCAGAAGGTTTTTTCTAGAAGTTTTATAGTTTTACATTTTACATTTAGGCAAATGATCTGCTTTGAGTTAGATTTTTGGATAAGGTATGAAGTATATTTCAAGGATTATTTGTTTGTTTGTTTAATTTGCACATGGATGTCCAATTTCCAGTAACATTTCTTTTAAATCTATCTTTTCTCCATTGAACTGATGTTGTCACTTTGCCCAAAATCAGTTGACAATGTTTTTATAGATCTATTCCTGAACTCCATCCTGGTCCATTGGTTTATGTGCTCATTTTTTTTTTCTTTTTGCTAAATGTGGATAATGTGAGGTCTTCTTTGTCAGAATTATCTTAACTACCTTAGTTCCTTTGTCTTTCCATAAATCTTAGAATCAGCCTGTCAATAGCTATAAAAAACCTTGCTGAGATTTCAATTGAGATTATGTTTAATGTATAGATCCAAGAGTTGACATCTTAACAAAAGGGGGTATTCTTTTCCATGAACACAGTATGTCCCTCCATTTATTTATTTCTTCCTTGATTTCTTCAATTGGCATGATACAGATACAGCACATATTTTGTTAAGTTAATACTTATGTACCTCAGTTTTTGGTGCTATTTTAAATAGTATTGCTTTTTTAAAAAACAATTCAAATTCAAATTGTTTACTGTTCAAGAGCTTAGCTGAGCTGCAAGAGCTGAGCTGCCAGGTGTCAGAGCAGCTAATTAAGAAAACAGGCCAAGTGGTAAAGACAACAGCCAAGCCTTCCATCACCTACTGAGATGGTGTGAACAAGAGATTAAACCAATGAGCATGAAGTTTTGCCCATAGACTGGCATGAGATGGAGTCAGATAGATCAGTACAGACATGGGGTCATCTCATTGCTGAGGGAGCCCTGAAAAAAGGTTTCTGTAGTTTTATGGACCTGGGGGAAGCAGGAGGGAGGGCTGAGAGTAAAAAAGTAGTGATTACTGAGTCAGAACAGAGCAATGTGTCTTCAAGATTTCCACTTAATCGCCCTCTTCCAATAAGGGGGTTTCAGTAGAGGCACCTGAGGAAGACCCCAGATAAATAATTCCCCATATAGGGGTGTCTGGGGTGTGAATTTAGATATGCATAGGAGTGTAGCTGCCTGAGTCCTTGAAGCAACTCCTTTTAGACATTGCACAGGGTGAGCCACAAATCTGGTGTGAGAAGGGCACTTCCCTGTGATATCCGCTGGGTTGAGCCTTTGTAACTGCCAATGTTAGGGCCTGAAAGATTACACAAAGGTTTAGGCCAGGAAGTGGACTCCTAGCTGCTACATAAGTATACAGGTTGACTTTTGTTCTTTGTATCGTATCCTGTGAACTTGCTCAACTCATTAGTTCTAGAAGCTTTCATGAAGAATTTTGTTTTTCTTTTTGAAAAAATTTTACATAGACAATCATGACATCTGCAAATAGAAATAATTTTATTTCATCCTTTCCAATCTTATTTTTCTTGTTCTCTTGTACTGTGTAGAATGTCCAATATGATGTTGAATATGAGTAGAAGTGGTAAATGTGGACATACATATTGCCAAACTTAGGGGAAAAAATTCAGTGCCTCATCACTCATTAGGATTTTACTTGTGGGATTATTGAAGGTGCCCTTTATTAGGTTAAGAAAGTTCACTTTTCTTGCTTCTTTGCTGAGAGTTTAGACCATGAATGGATGTTCAATTTTGTTGAATGCTTTTTCTGTATCTCTTGAAATGATTATATGGTTTTTCTTTTTTAGTCTGTGAATATAGAGAATTATATGGATTGAGTTTCAAATGTTGAACTAGCCTTACATTTCTAGAATGTACTCTAACTCGTTGTTTTGTATTATTCTTTTTATATACATCTGAGTTCTAGTTACTGTTTTCTACTTTTTCCATCTGTATTTATTTCTTTTCCCCTTTCTGCATTTCTTTTTCTAATTGAGCATTTTTAAATGAGTTCATTTAGTCTCCTCTCTTGACCAATTTATACTTCTTAAGAAAGTTTTTAACCATTGGCCTAGAGTTTAAAATATACAAATATGATGGAAAAGAACTGACACTGTGTGGTGAACATATAATGCAATATATAGACGCACTGTAGAATTGTACACCTGAAAGCTATGTAATTTTTGTTAACCAATGTCACCCCAATAAGTCTAACTATATATATATTTAAGTGTTTAATCCACTTTTAAGTTATTTTATACCCATTGTTATGGAGTTTAAGTAAGACCCTTACAACAAAATATTAGCAATTTTTTTTCCTCTTGTGTGTTATTTTGGCTTAGCTTCTATTTTTACATATTCTGAAAACTCACATGATACACTGCTACTATTTTTTTCTATTTTTTTTAAAACTAGAGGTCAACTATCATTACAGTGCCAGATATTAAATATTTTAGGTGTTATGGGCTCTATGATATCTATTGCAACCACTCAATTTTGCCATTGCAGCATGAAAACCTATATAAATAAATGGGTGTGGCTGTTTTCTGTGAAACTTCACTTACAAGAACAGGTGGTGGGTCAGATTTGACCAACAGGAAGTCATTTTCCCACCCTGCTTTAAACAGTTACCTTTTAAATAAAGTAAAAACTGAATTTAAATTTGCCTTCATTTTATTCTGTTTCCAGTACTTTTTAACATCTTTGTGCTGGAGTAAATTTTATATTCTTTCCAACTGAAGAACTTTCTTTAGTCATTTTTTTTGTAGAATATATATGCTGACATTGAATTCCCTGGTTTTATTGTTTGTTTGTTTTCCTTGAGAAAGATTTTATTTCTGCTTTATTTTTGAAGTATATTTTCTCTGGTGTAGAATTCAGGATCAACGTTTTTCTACTTTTTATCATTTAAAGGTGTAACTCCATTGTCCTCTGGTTCTTGTCTTCTGTGTCCCTATGTATGCAGTCTTCTTCCTCAAGCTGCCTTCAAGATTTTCTATTTTTTATTTTTGTTTGTTTGTTTTTAACAGTTTAATATGATATCCTAAGTAGATTTTTGTTTTGTTTTGATTTGATTTGTATTTATCCTACTTGGATCTGTGATTTCATATCTGTCATTAATTTTTGAGAAGTCTTGACAAATGTTACTTCAAATATTTCTTCTTGTTTGATATTGCTTATGCATTTTGTGTGTATTTTGAGTATTTCATATATGGTCTCACAGCTCTTGGATGATCTGTTCTCTACTTTTTCCCTAAACTTTTCTCTTTGTGTTCCACCTTGGCTAATTTTTCTTGACCTTTCTTCAAGTTTACTGACTGTTTTGTGCCTATGTCAAATCTACTCATGAACCTTTCAAGTACATTCTTCATTTCTATTATGGTGGCTTTTTTTTCTAGCATTTTCATGTGTTTTTTTCCTTATGCTTTCTCTCTCTCTGCTGAAATTCCCATCTAATCTTGCATGTTACCCATTTTTTTTCTGTAAGAAAGTTTAACATGCTAATTATAGTTATTTTAAATTGCATGACAGATAGTTCCAACAACAGTTTCATATCTGAATCTGGTTCTGATGATTATTCTCTCTAAGAAATATGTTGGTTTTCTTTGCCTTTTTTATGCCATGTAATTTTTTCTTGAAAGCTACACATATAGTGTAGGTTAACAGAAAGTGAGATAAGTAGTTTTCATGACCAGAAATAGGTATGCCCTTCTTTCTACTGGAAACGAAGTGTAAGGTTTGCATTAATCTAGTAAGGAGTTGTATGTGTTTGTGATCTATCATTCCTATAGCTACCCTCAGTGCACCACAGGCTTCAATTCCTAGAGAGATCACTTGGTGGAGGGGAAGAGTGAGAAGAGGAAGGCTAGCCAAGCAATGTCTATTTGGTTTTGTATTTTTGGTCTTTCCTTGACACTGTGTCTTGTATGCTCTTGCTCTTTTCCCATACCTTTCCCAGCAGGATTCTCACTATTCTGCGATTATTTGTTATCTGAAGCTTCTTAGCATGGTAGTGGGAGTAGGTGCATGTGTGATTTCTATTCTGATTAAGACTCATTCATAGGCATGCACCATTTCCCTGGGTCTTAGGGCTATGACTTTCTTGGTTCCCCTATGGGAGTGAGACCCAGCCTTTAGGATTTTGTAAAGCACTCCATGTGGTCCTAATGTTCAACCAAAGCTGAGAATCAGTGATCTAATCCTTCCAGAATCTGTTGATTGTATTCAGCCCACCCACCTATGTATTGATGTTTATGTCTTCCTCTGCAAGAGAGCCTCTTCTAAACTGACAGTGGAAACACCAACAGCTTTCTTGTCACTTTTCCCAATAATGTGGCTCAAAAATGGCTCCAATAAGATGAAAAATGGTTTTGATTTCTCTATTTGGCTGGTGATACTTATTTAATCTTGCCAAAGGGACTGCTAATTGGTACCTGGTATTATTGTGTTTTCCAGGAACATAAGTAAAATCAATCTCACATAGTCTTCTCAATTTGGTAGGGAAAAACATGTATATAGTTTTTACTTTCCAATTTTCTAATTCAATCTTCAATTACAATTTTTTTCTTTCCATGTGGTTGCTATTTGGCACTGAACTGTGTCACTATTAAAAAAACATTGTGTTTTTGGCATTTGGCTCCCTCATTCCTTTCTTAAGAGCCAACTACTTTAATTTCATTATTGCCCACAGACATAGTTAGGTTTGTTGGAACTGCTTGAACTAACTCTTGTCTCTGAAAGAAAGGTATTCCATTAAACATATTCATGTTTTAGACAAGGCCACTTCAATATTTGTTTTCTCGTTCTCTTCCAACCTACACTTTATGTTAAGTGTTTGGATATTCCACAGGCCAATTAGTGGTTGTTTTCTGGCTTCTTCCATTTTGCTGCTCTGTGCACATTGATCAGAAACAAGGCATTCTCCTGTTTCCTCCAAATTATCTTCACGGTCTTGCATATTCTGAAGGAATATGTGCAACTTCATGTATATTCTAGAACAGTGCTTCTCAAACTTTATATGTATCTGGGTTCCCTATGGCTCTTTAAGATTGCAGAAGGGTCAGGAAGTTGAGGGTGGCTTGGAGTCTTGCATTTCTCACCAGTTCCCAGGTGGTGCTGGCACTGATGATCCCAGGACCACACTTTGAACATCAAGGTGTTATAGGAGCTAAATAAAATACACAAAACCACACTCTACGAGTTTGTTTTTTTTTTGAGGGGGGTTCCCTGAGCTGGGATTAAACCCAGGCAGTGACAGTGAGAGCTCCAAAGCCTAGCCACTACATCACTAGGGAACCTCCTCACTTTATGAGCTTTAAGAACTTTCTATCCTCTTAAATTTCCAAAAGTCCCAACCCAGGTTCTAAGTAGTTCTAAGGTTCAAATTAGTATTGTATAATTTTCTTCCATGACCTTATCCTAGAGAATTTTCTGTAGTGCCTTGAGGGCAGCAGCCCAGCCCAGCAGGCCTAGAGAGGCCTGAAGTAGACACTGAATCTTTATCAATTGAGGAATTATTGAACCACTGGAATGGAAAGAGAAAGATGACTTGAGAAAGAAGGCAGGATGTCAACACTCACCAACAAATTCTCACCCTTTTCTTAATTTCTTTTGTAGCAGAAAATCATCACTATGGGTGAATGCCCTCTGCATAGCTAACAGAGCCTTCCCAGTGAGGCCACTGTGTTATCTTTACACACGAAGACCACTGTCATTCTCCCCTCCTTTCTCCTGCCTTCCATTTTTCTCCTGTCCCTGCCACCACTGAATCCACCCAAACTGCAAAGCCTAGAATCACCCACAGGAGCCAGCATAATATCTAAGACCTTGCTAGAATTATTAGAGTTACCTTTTATAGCACATGGGTCAAGTATCGAATATGCACTACTTTAAATAATATGGCATTTTCCTGGGACCTGTTCACATTAAATGCTGAGAAAAAAATCTGATAATGACAAAGCAGACAGATTCTACTTTCTGAAATCAATACCACAAGAACTTTTCCTGTATTAGTTCAGAAATCTCACTATTGGAGATACGTGATCCCTGAAAGGAAAAGGTTTGGGAAGGGGTCACCTGCTAGGAGTGCTGCCTTGGGCTGGCTCTTCTGCTGGTCACATTATTCAAAACCTTATACAAAGATAGTGCCTTATGGTTGAATTTGCCAAATTCATTCATAGACATAATCCTCCCTTTGGCTGTACCCTAGTGTGTTAGGCAGTTAATGCAATCCCTTCACTGGACAGGATGGTGATTGGTTAGGAGAGGTGAAGTGATTCAGCAAAACCACATGGAGCACCTACGAAGTACCTGCTCCTTCTTGGAGGGGTCATAAACTTAATCCTGGCCAAGCAGACACTCAAGGACAACTGGGGAATTGCTGATGTGTGCCAGGGTTGTAGTCTCTGTTCTCCTTGCCCCGATTCCTCTGCCTATTACCATGGGTAGACTACACTGGAGCTTTGCTGGGTCCAAGAATAGGTAGGGTCGGGCTTTTGGTTCACAAAGCATTCATCGTATGTATGTACCTATTAAGTGAATGGTTTACAAAACACTCGCCTATGTATCTCATGGTCCTTAACTATTGCTTGAGGGCCTACTTGGAGGATCCTGTAAGAGACACTCAATCACATCCTCCTCTTTTTTTAAGTATATTTTATTTTTTAATTTATTTTTAAGAATTTTATTTAAAAATGTAGCAAACATACATTATGTCACTTTCAGGTGTATACCACAGTTGTTCAACATTAATATACCTAAAGAAGTGAGCACTATGGTAAGTTCAGCACCCATGTGACACCATAAAATGCTATCACAATATTATTGACTATATTCCCTATGCTGTACATTATATCCCCTGAATTATTTGTTTTATATCTGGAAATTTGGACCATTTATTGCCATCCACCTTCTCCTCCCTTTTTAATTTTTAAATTACAGTTAATATTCATATTATTTTATATTAATTTCAGATATATAGCATTGTGGTTAGACATTTGTATAATTTAAGAAGTGATCCCCCTGTTTAGTCTAATACTCACCTGGCACTAAACCGTTATTACTGTATTATTGACTATAATCCCTATGTTTTATATCCCCTATTTTGTAACTACTAATTTATACTTCTTAAGCCCTTCACCTTTTTCACTCTGTCCCCCAACTCCCCTCCCATCTATCAACCTGTATCTAGTACCCATCTGACACCATGCATAGTTATTACAACATTATTGATTATATTCTAACACTATGCACTACCTCCCCATGTGACAACCAATTTGTACCTCTTAATCACTTTCCCTTTTTCACACCCCTCAATCCCACTGCCATCTGGGAACCATCAAAATGTATCTATGATTTTGCTTCTGTTTGTTTGTCTATGAGTACTTCATTCTTTAGATTCCATGTATGAGTGAAATCACAATGTATCTATCTTTCTCTGCCTGACATACTCCACTCAGCATAACCCTCCAGGTCCATCTATGCCACTGTAGATGGCAATACCCCATTCTCCTCCATAGCTGGGCAATACTTCATTGTATATATCCTATGTACCACCTCCTGTTCATCCATAGATGAACACCCAGGCTGCCTCCACATACTGGCTATCATAAATAATGCTGCAATGAGCATTTGGATGCACATGTCCCCTCAAAGTAGCATTTTGGGTTTCTTCAGATAAATAACCAGAAGTGGGATTATTGGGTCCTTCTTTATCTCTTTTATGCCTTTGTCTTAGAGTCATTTTGTCTAGTGTAGGTATTCCTATCATGTTTTTTGTTTGTTTCCATTTTCAGGAAATAACTTTTTCCATCCCTTTACTTTCAGTCTGTGTGTGTCTTTGAATCTGAAGTGAGTTTCTTGTAGGCAGCATATGTAAGGGTTTTTTTTATCCATTCAGCTCTCCTATGTCTTTTGATTAGAGCATTTAATACCTTTACATTGAAAGTAATTATTTATAGATATGTAGCTATTGCCATTTTATTATTCATAATTTTAATCTTTTTTTGTATCTTAAGGAAGTTTCTCTAACATTTCTTGTAATATTGGTTTAGTGTTTATGAACTCCATTAGTTTTTTTCTTGTTTGGGAAGTTCTTTTTCTGTCCTTGGATTTTAAATGATAGCTTTGATGCGTAGAGTAATCATGGTTGTAGTCTGTTGCTTTTTATCATGTTGAATATCTGTGTCAAGCTCTTCTGGCCTATAAAGTTTCTTCTGATAAATCAGCTGACAATCTTATGGGAGCTCCTTGTAGATAACTGCTTTTTCTTGCTGCTTTTAGGATTCTCTCTTTGTCTTTTGTTCGTTTGTTTGTTATTGTTGTTTCTTTTTATTTTTTAATTACATTTAACATACAATATTATATTGGTTTCAGGTGTACCATATAGTGGTGAAACATTTCTATAACTTACAAAATCCTTATTCTGATGTATCTGGTTCCCATCTGACACCATATATAGTTATTACAATGTTTTTTACTGTATGCTCTATACTGTACTTTATATCCCTATGACTATTTTGTGACAATGAATTTGTACCTCTTGATTTCGTTCCCTTTTTCATCCATCCCTCCCACCCTTCTTCCCATCATCTCAACAAATCTAGTACCCATCTGACACCACCCATAGTTATTGCAACATTACTGACTATATTCCCATGTTATACCCTATGTCCCCATCACTATTATTATGTAATCACCAAACTGAAATTCCCAATCTCTTCCCCTTATTTCACCCCCTCCCCCAACCCCAATCTGGCAACAAACCAAATGTTTTCTATATCTATGAATCAGTTCCTGTTCCACTTGTTTATTTTCTTCTTTGGATTTCACCTCTAAGTGAAGTCAACTTACATCTGTCTTACTCTGTTTGACACTCAGTGCAATCCCCTCCATGTCTTTTAATTGGAGCTTTTAATCTATTTAAATTGAAGGTAATTATTGATATGTAGCTATTATCATTTTATTATTCATAATTTTGATTTTTTTCCCCATCTTAAAGTAGTCCCTCTAACATTCATTGTAATACTGGTTTGGTCGTGATGAAATCCTTTAGCTTTTTCTTGTCTGGGAAGCTCTTTATTTGTCCTTTGATTTTGAATGATAGCCTTGCTGGGCAGAGTAATCTTGGTTGTAGGTGCTTGCTTTTCATCACATTGAATAGTTTCTGTCACTCCCTTCTGGCCTGCAAAATTTCTGTTGAGAAATCAGCTAACAATCTTATGAGAGCTCCCTTAAAAGTAACTAGTTGCTTTTCTCTTGCTGTTTTTAAGATTTTCTCTTTGTCTTTAAGCTTTGCCATTTTAATTATAATGTGTCTTCGTGTGGGACTATGTGGTTTATCTTGTTTGGGACTTTCTCTGATTCCTAGGCTTGTATGTCTATTTCTTTTGCCAGGTTAGGGAAGTTTTCAGTCATTATTTCTTCAAATAGGTTCTCAATTTCTTGCTTTCTCTCTTCTCCTTCTGGTATTCCTATCATGTGAATGTTGTTATGGTGGATGTTGTCCCAGAGGCCCGTTAAACTATTTTTTATTTTTTTTTCTATTCTGACTGGTTGTTTTCTGCTACCTTGTCTTCCAACTCACTGATTTGATCCTCTGCTCCATCTAGTATGCTGGGGATTCCTTCTATTGTATTCTGAATTTCAGTTATTGTATTTTGCATTTGTGAGTGGTTCTTTTTATGATTTCTACATCTTTCTTTATGCTTACTATTTCTCTGTTGAAGTTTTCACTAAGTTCTTTGAGCATCCTAGAAATAATCATTTTGAGCTCTGTATCTGATGGGTTACTTGCCTCCATCTTGTTTAGTTCTTCTAGAATTCTCTGCTGTTTTTTAATTTGCTATATGTTTCTTTGTTCCCTTATTTTGGATGTTTGTCTGTGTTCATTTCTATGTATTGGTAGATCTGCTACGTCTCCCAGCATTGCTGGATACCCTTATATAGTAGGTGCTCTATAACATCCTGGCACTCTCTCCCTGGTCACCTGCTCTAGGTACCCTTGTAGATTCTGGTTTGGTGCCAGTGCTGTGCCTGGAGCTACTCTGCAAAATTCTCAGAGCACACAAGTGCCAGTTGTCACCCATCTGGGTACTGCAGATGTAAATAGTTTTCCAAGAAAGATTAAAATTCGGGAAGGGCTGGCTGGTCACTGAAGAAAGTACCTCTGGTATTGGTAGAGTTGGGTAGGGTGGGGTCCCAGTGAGTCACTATATTTGATTCTCCACTTCATCTAGTCTGTTAGTGATTCCTTCTAGTGCATTCTTCATTTCAGTTATTGTATTCTTCACTTCTGACTGGTTCTTTGTTTTTGTTTTTGTTTTTTACAAAGATTTGGTGATTTAATAGCAAATTAGAAACCCTACAGATTAATGATGAGAAGCACTTTCTGTACATATCATTGAAAATATTTCTTTTTTTTAAATTCATTTTTATTGTTAGACTTTTTGGGGTGACATCTGTTAGCAAGAATTACATAGGTTTCAGGCATACAATTCTACAGTGCAATGTCAACTTGTTGTATAATAATTTCACCACCTAATGTGACTTCTCTTTCCATCACCTTATATTTAGCTTCCCCTCCCTCCTCTCTCACCTTCTCCCCTTTCTCCCCTCCCTAACCCACTCATCCCCAAATAAGCATTAAACTATTGATTGTGTCCATGGGTTATTTGTTTGTTTGTTCATTTCTTTTTTCTTTGTTGCTTACAGTTTTATATTCTGCATATAAGTGATGTCATACAGTTCTTTGTTTTTTCTGTTTGGCTTATTCCACTAAGCATGATGATCTCCAAGTCCATCCATTTTGTTGCAAATGGCAATATTTCATCTTTTCTTACAGCTGAGTAATATTCCATTGTGTATATGTACCACAGCTTCTTTATCCCTGATTGGTTCTTTTCTACAGTTTTTGTGTCCTTTTTTCATGCTTGCTATCTTTATGTTGAAGTTCTTACTAAATTCCCTGAGCAACATTATAACCATTGTTTAGAACTGTGTCTCTGATATGTTGTTTGCTTCCATTTTGTTTAGTTCTTTTTCTGGAGTTTTTCTCCTGTTCTTTCATTTCTCCTGTATTTCTTTGTTTCCTTATTTGGGCTGCTTCTCTGTGTTTACTTGTATGTATTAGATAGATCTGCTATACATCTCCCAGTATTGGCCAGGTGGCCTTATGTAGTAGGTGTTCTGTGGGGCTCTGGCACAGTCCTCTGGTCATCTGAACCAAGTCCTCCAGAAATGTTTCTTGTATAGGTTGTGTGTGCTGTCCTGTTATAGTTGAGCCTTGATGGTTATTAGCATGTCAGTTGGTGGCATTGAACTTCAGGCTGACTGGCTGTGGGGTTTTGCCAAGCCCACAGCTTATGGGGTGCTATGTGTGGGCTTACCCCACAGAGCAGGATTTGCCCCAGTGAGCTCTGGTGCCTGTTCATATCACCTTTGTGTGTGCCACTTGTGGGGCTAATTGAGTGGTGCTCTGCTGTGGTATGAAGCCAACCTCCAATTATATTGGTTTGGGGGTCTACTGGGAGGGGCTATGGTGCAGGCCCAGGTCACCAACTGCCTATGATCTGTAGGAGACTACCTGGTAGGGGTTACAAAGTGATCTACAATTGGTTGTTGCTTGTGTTCTACCTGGAGGCATGGGGGAGAGGCTGCACTGTAAATAGAGAATGGATGCCACTGGTACCAGTCTGGGGTAGTCCCACAAGAGGCCTGCTGCCACCTGTCAAGTCTTGTAAGGTTCAGCCTCTGATAAAATGTCCTGCAGTACAGAGTTAGGTGTGGCATAGTCTCAGTGAGTCACCAAGGTGGAGTGAGTGGAGCTCACCAGACCAATAAGATTCAGATTTGGCTGTGGGTGTGGAGGAGGGGCTCAACATAGGAAAGATGATGCCCACCTGCCATCTACAGGGAGGAGGAACCCACACAAGAGAAATGTTGACTGTCCCTCCAGCCCTCACCCTAAAGTTATGCAACTCGTTTCTCCCTCTATGTCTCAGATATTCCCTAAATCATTGTCCCTCTGCCTGAGCCCAGAGAGAGTGCCTACAAGGGCTCTTTAAGAAAACCTATGGGTTTCCTGCAGCCTTCTGTCCAACCCAGGCAATTGGGTTCCCCACTGTTTTTCACAATCAGATGTTGTGAGGTGGGTGGGTGGGGCCTCTTTCTTGCACCAGGACTATATAGGCTGGGGAGCCTGGTATGGGGTTGTGATCCTGTGCTCCTTCATGGTAAACCTCTGTGGCCAAGACATCTCTTGCGGTCTTCAACAGCCATACATGGGTGTGGGACCAGCCTGTTTTGCATGCCCATATCTGCTATGAGTCTTGATGTGGCATCTTAGTTATATCCTTAGTTATAAAACTACTGTTCAGTTAGACTACAGATGCTTCTCCCAGTTGATCGTTTTATAATTTAGTTGTAATTTTGATGTGTTCACAGGATGAGGCAAGCACAGCATTTATCTACTCCACCATCTTGAATCTTGCCACATCCTGCTCTTAAAATATCATTATTAACAAGCAACAAAAGAAAAACCTGATTCATTAGACTTCATCAAAATTAAAAACTTCTGTGCATCAAAGGACTCACTTTAACAGAGTGAAAAGGTAACCCAGAGAATGGGAGAAAATATTTTCAAAGTAAATATCTGATAAAGCGTTAATATTTAGAATATATGAAGAACTCCTGTAACTCAACAACAAAAAACAAACAACACAATTTACAAATGAGCTAAGGACTTGAATAGACATTTCTCCAAAGATGATATACAAATGGGCAATAAGCCCAGGAAAAAATGCTCACCATCACTAATCATTACGGGAACACAAATCAAAACCACAAGGAGATACCACTTCCTACCCTTCAGAATGTCTACTATCAAAAATAAAAAATAAAAAATAAAAAATAACAAGTATTGTCAAGGATATAGAGAAATTGGAAATCTTGTACACTACTGGTGAGAATCTAAAATGGTGCAGTTGCTGTGGAAAACATTTTAATAGTTCCTCTAAAAATTAAGCACAGAATTACTATATGATCCAGCAATTTTAGTACTGGGTACATACCCCCAAAAAACTGAAAACAGGGATTCAAACAGATATTGGTACACCAATGTTCCTAGAAGCATTATTCACAATGGCTAAAAACAACCTTGATGCCCATCAGCAGATGAAAGAATAAACAAAAACTGATATATAAAATATTATTCAGCCTTAAAAGGAATAAAATTCTGATACATACTTCAACATGGATGAAACTGGAAGACATTATGCTAAGTGAAATAACCCAGACACAAAAGAACAAATATTTTATGATTCTACTTATATGAAATGTCTAGAATGGTCAAATTCAGAGACAGAAAGCAGAATGTTAGTTACTGGGACTGGGGGAGAGGATAATGGGGAGTTACTGTTTAGTGGGTACAGTTTCAGTTTGGGAAGATGAAAAATTTCTGGAGATGGATGGTGATGATTTCTGCACAACAATATGAATATGCTTAATGCTACTGAACTGAATGGTTAAGATGGTACATTTTATGTTTTGTATATTTTACTCCAGTAAAAAGTATCATATCAGGACAGCTGATGCTGACTATTGGGAGTATTATCTTTAGATGAGACATTCATATTTTGACAAGACAGGGGTTTTCTCTTGAAAAACTATAATTCATCACTTTTTTTAAAAAGAGGAACACACGGGATGAAGAAGATTCTCAGGTTATTTTGCTCAGATTTTGTACTAAGATATACTGAGAGTTGTCTCAGACATAGATTATTGCTTTTAGTATGGAGAAAATATAAAACTATGATAGAATCTTGGGTTGGAAGGGAGCTCAGGAGGTCATCATCCTTTTCCTTGTCTGCAGATCCTGTATCACTTAAATTACCCCAGGTGGATGAGAATCTATTCTTCTTATAAAAAAGATCTCTTCATATCCCATTTCAATTTTAAGTATTTCACTGACATGAGGACTTTTTATATAAATAACCTCAAACAGTCACTCTATTCAAAAGAACATTTATAGAGCCCCCACCATGGCAATGCCCTGTCTTGGTATGATGGAGCACAGAAGTGAATAGCAAATTCAGTCCTGTCATTTTCCTTATGATTCACAGTCCAGTGGAGGAGCTGAAATATCCACAGCTTTCTTCCAGGTTCTTACTTTGACCCCCATGGACTGGGGGACTCCTGGTAACCATTTTCCAGTAAAGAGTATGAACAAAATTTAAAGACCAAAGCCCCATCCCTGCTGTTTCTCCCCAGGTGTGAGATTCCATTTTCTTTCTTGCCTCTGTCTAGTATTTTTAACTGTTCAATGTTATTTTGAACCCTCCTATGTGAGCTCTGAATATTTTTCCTATGTTCTTTTTGCTGTGTACCTTATAAGTGAACATTGTATTCTAGAAAGGCTTCCTGGATTTTAAAATTAATAGAATTACACTATTTTTTCCCCCTGTCCCAAAGCACTTCTAGAATTTAACATATCAACTAATTTTATTTTCTATTCCAGAAGTCCCCAATCTGCAGAGGAACTCAGTATTCTAGCAGGTATCAGTATTCTAACACAATAAGTCTGAAGTTAGAAAACATCTGCAGAACAGTATAACAAGTAGATTTCTATCTTATAGACCTTAGGGATATTCAAGTTGCTGGCAATTTGAAATTTGTCATTTTCAGGGTTAATATAATATCTATCTACATTATTTCATTATCTAATCACTAATACAAAAAATGCTTAGCTGAGACAAGAAGTAATTTTGGGGGAAACACAAGTCTATCAAGTCAGTTTGTCACTTTATTCCTTGCTCTATTGACAACTATTCTCTTTGTTCTATTTATCAGTTTACTTAGAGGATTCCCATATGCATACCTTTGGGGCAGATAGGGTTTGTACTATTCTATAGGTCAGTGGTCCCCAGCCTTTTTGGCATGAGGAACCAGTTTTATGAAGACAATTTTTCCATGAATGGGGTGAGGGGGGATGGTTTTGGGATGATTCAAGCACTTTACATTTATTGTGCACTTTATTTCTATTATTATTACTTTGTAATATATAATGAAATAATTGTGCAACTGACCATAATGCAGAATCAGCCCTAGCATCACTGCCTCAGCTCCACCTCAGATCATCATCTCATAAGGAGCTCACAAGCTAGATCCCTTGCATGCGCAGTTCACAATAGGTTTCATGCTCCTGTGAGAATCTAATGCCTCCGCTGATCTGACAGGAGGTAAATGGAACTCAGGTGGTAATGAGAACTATCAGGAGGGGCTATAATACAGATGAAGCTTCCCTCGCTTGCCTGCCGCTCCCCTCCCACTGTGCAGCCTGGTTCCTAAAAGGCCACAGACGACACTAGTCCATGGCCCAGAGGTTGAGGACCCTTGCTATAAATGAAGAAACAAGGGCTTAGGAAGTAATTATTCCAAATAAATCAAACTCAACCCCATGTCTTTGGACCCCAAGTATAATACATCACATCATTACAGAGACAATATGGGCAAGAATTCCAAGTCCCAAAATATAGTCAAGTATATGGTGTTGTGTCCTATGGAGTGAAATGAGGCTGGATCAACGGGGAAAGAAAAATCCAGTGTTGCATCCCTGGGACTTATGAATATGGTGTTTCTATTGCCCCATTACTTATCCTGGCTAATCGGATGCTTCTAACTACTGGAAGGAAATCCAGAGGAGTGGGTATTGATGTAAAGATTAAGTAAAATGCCATTATAATATGCAGCTTATAGTTGAACTGTTTAATCTGTCATTGTTATCTGTCACATTGCTCCGTGATTGAAAGCAATTGCATTACCAATCTATAAAGCTGGAGTTGCTCCGTGGGTGATAATTGACCAGATTGCTATTTCTATTCATGGCTTTTTTTTTTTTTTAAAAAGAAGGTAAAAATGGGTTGTGTCCAAGTACAGCATTTGATTGTGTTAATAAATGTGATAATCAGGTTTGGATGTACAACAAAATGCCTCCCACAAGTAGCAGGGTAGCTCAACCTGCTGAGTGCCTGTACCCATAGAAAACCCAAGGCTATTGTCTCTAAATTGTTGTGCTTGCTGTACAGGATTGTTTCGACTGTGCCCATTAGAATTGTTTCTTCTAAAACAATGCTTTAAATGAAGAGTCATATAAGAAAAAAAGCATTTGTTTCCTTTACTCATTCTTTTCCTTCTTAAGTCAGTCTTGCAATTTGGGTACAATGAGGCAGGATATCCCTCAAATCATAGAGAAGATCCTTTCCATGCTGGAAGGTCTACCATGCAAGCTTGTCCGACTTGCAGCCCGTGGGCCACATGCATCCCTAGATGGCTTTGACTGTGACCCAACCCAAATTCCTAAACTTTCTTAAAACATTGCAAAAATTATGCATTAACCCTTTTTCAGCTCGTCAGTTGTCATTAGTGTTAGTGTGTTTTAAATGTGGCCTAAGACAATTCTTCTTCTTCCAATGTGACCCAGAGTAGCCAAAAGTTTGGACACCCCTGTACCAGTGTCACCTACAGCACTGAAACCCATCCTAGCAGGGAGACCTAGGCCCTGGTGGGGTGAGGTCCAGCTGTCCTTCTATAGCCACCAGGGACATTTGCTCAGCTCATGGCAGTTTGACCTTACATGGAGCTAAAACTTCTCACCCAAACAGAGGGATTAGGACTAGGTGCTAACTTTGGGGTGGAAGACAGTGGACATCAGATGTGGTTAGACACAGATTTAGATCTGCCTCTGCCTTCTCAAAGCATTAGCACTGGGCCAACTCCTTCAGTGTTTCCTCCTCATGTCTCTTCACGTCTCCTCTTGTGGAAAGAAGCCACTACCACCTGCCATGTGGGTTTATTGTGAGGGCTCAAGGAAGTTTCTATAAAGCAATTGTCTCCCAAAACAATTATACCAATACCAAGACTAGATCTTCATATTTGTAATATTTATTGCAACTTTCTTCCTTAGGTTTTGGATCTTGGAAGTCCAATTTTTCAAAATAGAATATAACAAAACCACACAATTAAAGTGGGTTATGAGGAAATAGCTAGGGTCAGTTCCTTGCCATTGACTTTGTGGGGTAGTCATGTGACCCTGTGCGTGTGTGTAGGTGTCACTGTCTGCTCAAGATCAGCCTTGAGCATCAGGGAGACAGCCCCAAACAGAAACAGTTGGCTGGTTGGCAGCGTGTTGTATCTTTGTCATATGATGGTGATAACTCAGGGCCTTTGTCACAAAACACAAGCCATGTTTTGAGATGCCATCTATATTCCCACACGTCTTCAATGCAATAGACAGAATTCCTTTTTTAAAAATAAAATGCTTGCCTTCTCTGGAGACTGTGGGCCATTCTGCTCAGAGGCTCTTGCCTGCTTGTCTGATGCAGGCTCCCTAAGGTAATGCCATGAGACTTTCCAGAGCTGAAGGGGATAAATTCATTGGGAGTAATTACCACCCTGAACCTTCATGCTGCCCTCTTGGGTGCCATTCGAGCTGCAGTGACATCCACCTGATGTTCGGGTTGGCTTAAAAGGCTGCGGTCACAGCTCATGCTTTTCTGTTTTCAGAATCATCTGAGAGAGCAAATGGTAAATAAGTGGGAAAATACTTTGAAACCTCCAGCTTGAGGCATTCCCCATTGCGCAGAAAGCACAGAATGCAGGGTCTTTTCGGCAATTGATCCTCTGTCTCTCTCTATTTTTATGACTCCTATCACCATGGTATCTCATTTCCTGGCAGGCATGAGGCTAAAAACAGAAGCCGGGGGTGGGGGGAATGTGCCCTTCCTGACTTTGGATGATTTAGAGTTCTGTTCTTCAGGGAACAAACTAAGAGCAGAACACTGACTCCCTCCTTCCCCTGGGCATCCCAAGAAAGCACCAACTTTCAGACTTCAGGGCCTTGGTCAGTGTGTGCACTTTTTGTCTTAGACTCCAAAGTGGGAGTCAAGTTCAGGCAATGGCAATCACAGCCCACATGTTATTCAGAGCCTGCTTGGAACTTGGGTGTCTGGGAATCTCACTCATCCACATGCATTTGGGGGTTGACTAAGAGGCCAGATGCTGTCCCACGCCAGGGTGTACACAGAGAATAATGCATGGCCCTGTCTTCAAGGAGAGAGCAGGCTCGTGCTGAATGTAGAGTCACAGGAGACTAGTACTGAAAAATGCATTGGTGGAGCCACCACAGAAATGTTATGAGACATCCAGGAGCATCCCAGAATACTATGGAGAGAGAGACATGAGTTGGGTCAGGACTTTGACCAGTAGAACTGCATAGGACTTTCTGAGGGAGGGGTCAAATGACCTGAATACAAGGCAGCAGTAGAAATTGATTGGGGCAAGCACATTTAGCCTTATGGGACTGGAGAACTGGGGACATGGCATGGCCACCACACTCAGTAAATGCTGCTCTGCTCAGCAAACACTTAAAGAACTCATGCCATGAGCTTACACAGCCTCCCTACTCGGCACTGAAGTTGCAGATTAAGGTGGAGCTAGATTCTAGACATGCCCGCCGAGTCCAGCAAGGAAAATGGATTTGATGCAAAGTAACAGGGAGCCAAGGAAGAATTTATTCAGAGGAGTCACCAGCAAAATGTTTTGTAGTGTTTTATGTCCAGGAATTTTCTGTAATATGAAGGTATTTTCAATAATAGGTCAGCACTTAACATTATAAATAAATGCCTTTTTCCATGATGTACGCACTCATTTAAATTCAGTCTAGTTCTTGCATGTGAGAAGGTCCATGTCTAGACAAAATTGTATTTCAAAGCTTTTTCTCATGTACAAAGTGTTTCCAAAACATGGTGTTAGTTGGTTCCATGGAGTGGAGCTGGGAGGATGGGAATTTCAGCTGCTCTCTGACAGTGCAGACCTCGAGATCTGTGTTCCTCTTCCTTGAGTTGTGCCCTTTGAGAGGAACCACAAACTAGCAACTGAGGCTTCTCTGGGGCCACAAGGTGCTCATGAAGGAGCAGAACCTCATTTTAGAGCTTGGTCAGTCAGAGAGGGTCAAGGGGCATCACTTGGGACCCCAGAAGTCTCCCAAGTGATGCCCCTTCCCTACATTCCATGGCTGTGTTCTGAGGCTAAACCATAGGACCGTCTTGGACTTTGAAATGTCCCTGCTCTCCATCTACTCCTTCCCAGCTCCTTGGGAGGAGTTGTCAGTGTTAACTAACTTCTGCAGCAAGGGTCCATCTACTGCTATAAGATCATTTTTACTTTCTACTAGGGGTATCCAAGTTTTGGCTTTCCTGGGCCACATTGGGAGAAGAATTGTCTTGGGCCACACATAAAATACTCTAATATTACCAACAGCTGATGAACTAAAAAAAAGTTGCAAAGAAAAAAATCTCATACTGTTTTAAGAAAGTTTACAAATTTGTGTTGGACCATATTCAAATTCATCCTGGGCCACGTGTGGCCCGTGGGCCACAGGTTGAACAAGTTTGCTTTATACTTTCATACTTTAAAATAGGAAGAGTTTTTAAAATTCTTTTTTTTTTTTTTTTGTAGTATGTGGGTAGTTCCTTGGCTGGGAATCGAACCCAGGCGGCAACGTTGACAGTGCCAGCACCGAAGCCTTAGCCACTACACCACCAGGGAACTCCTAAAATCCATTTTTATTGTTAGACTTATTGGGGTGACATCTGTTAGCAAGGATTACATAGGTTTCAGGCATACAATTCTGCAGTGCATTGTCAACTTGTTGTATAATAAGTTCACCACCTAATGTGACTTCTCTTTCCATCACCTTATATTTAGCTTCCCCCTTCCTCTCCCACCCCCTCCCCTTCTCCCCTCCCTAACCCACTCGTCCCCAAATAAACATTGAACTATTGATTGTGTCCATGGGTTATTTGTTTGTTTGTTCATTTCTTTTCTCTTTGTTGCTTTCAGTTTTATATTCCGCATATGAGTGAAGTCATACAGTTCCTTGTTTTTTCTGTCTGGCTTATTTCACTTAGCATGATGATCTCCAGGTCCATCCATTTTGTTGCAAATGGCAACATTTCATCTTTTCTTACAGCTGAGTAATATTCCATTGTGTATATGTACCATAGCTTCTTTATCCAGTCATCTGTCGCAGGGCACTTTGGTTGCTTCCATGTTTTGGCCACTGTGAACAGCGCTGCAATGAACATTGGGGTACATAAGTCTTTGCGGACTAAAGTTTTCAAGTTTTTCGGGTAGATCCCCAGAAGGGGGATGGCTGGGTCAAATGGTAACTCCATTCCCAATTTTCTGAGGAACCTCCAAACTGTCTTCCACAGTGGTTGAACCAGTTTGCACTCCCACCAGCAGTGTACCAGAGTTCCTTTTTCTCCATATCCTCTCCAGCACTTGTTATTCCTTGTCTTGTTGATAACAGCCATTCTCACAGGTGTGAGGTGGCATCTCATTGTGGTGTTGATTTGCATTTCCCTGATAGCTAATGAGGATGAGCATTTTTTCATATGTCTGCTGGCCATTTGTATTTCTTCGTGGGAGAAGTGTCTGTCTAGTTCTTCTGCCCACTTTTTAATTGGGTTGTTTGTTTTTTTGTTGTTAAGTCGTAC